>JARLTB010000185.1:1252500-1560000 GCA_030141615.1 Unio pictorum | reverse complement strand
TATATATATGCAAAGTTTAAATATTTAAATTACCAGTTCAGTAACTTAAATAATTTGGTCTCATTATGCATGCATTACAAAGACACCGTTATTTCAAATAGCCATAATCAACATCAGAATTTTAGCACAACATATACTTTCATAATTCATTCTTAAAAGGTTTATGCAAATCTTCAGTTGTAATGTTTTTAACTATACCTTTCGTTCACACCCTATTACCATGCTTTGATGCAGTAAATGATACATCATAATTCAGCCGCTGAGTCTAGATATCCCAAGTTAATGCTTTAGAAGCTTTTTTTCATGACCAGTTTTTCAGCTGCTGTAAATATCAAACTCATCTGTGAACTTTGCATTTACTCAACTCTGTCCTGTAGTACATGGCTCTAAATTCAAATTTGGTCCTGCTTGAGAAAAAAACTTAAAAGTCATGGTGTGTGATATACAGTAAAAAAAAATATACCAAGATCTCATCAATATCAGGTTTCAAACCAACTAATTCAAACATGGTCTCATCAATATCATGCTGCAACCAACGAATTCAACCATGGTCTCATTAATATCAGGCTTTAAAACAAAGAATTAAACCATGGTCTCATCAATATCAGGCTTCAAAAAAACCAATTCAACCATGGTCTCATCAATATCAGGCTTCAAAGAAAACCAATTCAACCATGGCCTCATCAATATCAGGCTTCAAAAAAACCAATTCAACCATGGTCTCATCAATATCATGCTGCAAACCAACCAAATTCAACCATGGTCTCATCAATATCAGGCTGCAAACCAACCAAATTCAACCATGGTCTCATCAATATCATGCTGCAAACCAGCCAAATTCAACCATGGTCTCATCAATATCAGGCTGCAAACCAACCAAATTCAACCATGGTCTCATCAATATCAGGCTGCAAACCAACCAAATTCAACCATAGTCTCATATCAGTATCAGACTGCAAACCAACTAAACTCAACCATGAACTCATCAGTATCAGGCTTCAAAGCAACCACATTCAACCATGTTATCATCAATATCAGGCTTTAAACCAACCAAATTCAACCATTATCTCATCAGTATCATGCTTCAATCCAACCAAATTAATGATGATGTGGAATCTTGGCCAATATCAAGCCATATATCATATTTTACCCCAAAATGTATGAAGAAAACACATTGAAAAATTGTATTATAACATTTGGTAAATTTAAGGAAAGTACCACAACAATGTATTGTAAAGAAGACTGGTTTAGAGGTTAAATCTGTGATAAAAGTACAAATGATGAAATCCACATATCTTGGGGATAAGAATGTATTGTGGAGTTCATGGGATACAATAAATATTCCACTATATAAAATGACTTTTATGATTTATTTCAGAAAAGTTAAATTAAACAATAGAAGAAGAAAAAAAAATCAAGCTAAAATTATTAAATTATTAAATTTGCTTCATTCTTTCCTTGTCCATCAACAGATGTCCCTTTTTCATACAAATGGCCCCTACAAGTATTTCAGTTACCATATTTCACAAATTGTTCAATACACATTTTGCATGGACAAAGGTAACTTCATTTAACATTTAAATTTAAAAGATCTGATCACAGGAAGTATTCTCAAAAATATAAAGATAATATATTTTTAAAAAATGAAGCTGTAACATTGTACCATTTAAGCCACATAAAAGCTACAACAAAGCATAATGCTAAATATATGTGACCACTACAAAAAATGCATATTGAAAATAACAGTAAATATAAAAAAAGATCAAGATATAATATTCAATCTCAGTGATTTTATAATATTATCTGCCAACTAGCCATGCCTTGCTGGTTTGTAGCCCCCTTGCGATTTCAAACCTAATTTTTTCCCAGGAAGTCTCTAACACGGTCATCAAACCAAATGGAAGATTTCACTATAAACACACCTAAACACGCTAATGGACTCTAACGTACAGTAATGGAACTGAAATATAGTAATCTAACAACAAAATGTAAGCAGTGGAGGAAGAAATAAAGCTTTTTTTTATGCCCATTACTGATATTGGTGAATAAAATAAATTGTATCATAATTATTTTAGATCCATGTCAACAAAAATATTATATCTTATGGCAAATTATTTTAGATCCATGTCAACAAAAATATTATATCTTATGGCACTGGTATACAGATATGTATACCTATATACAAAAAGGTATATTTGGTAGCAAATTTTAAAAAAAGGAAGCCATATAGTCTAATCTTAATATATTCATATTTATCACACAATGGTTAACAGAAGTATGTTTAATGCTTTTAAATGCATGATCCTCTTTATTGGTTTTCTCCAATAATGTCTTAGCATGGAACTAACCAACTCACGTGGCTGGGCTTGGGCTCTGTTGGTGCTGATTTCTATAGAGTAAAGGTATATCAACAATAAAGTACATTTACACTAGAATCACAATAAAAATAATCATAATTTATAAAAAAAAATTATAAAAACATCATATTTAACAACAATTTGATTACAATTATTTCAATGAAGCTATCTAAAAGATGGAAGTATCCACTTTTTCTTAATTAATAGTAAAGTTTTCAAAAACAAAATTCGATGATATGATGGGACAAATAAAGCAGGGTCCACATATCCCAGCTCAGTGTGCACTTTGTGAAGTTAATGCTTTTGCCATTTATCCTAACCTAACATCATTAAATATCATCATATTTATCTTCATCATCATTATCATTTGTTTTAAAGCTGGTCCTCTGAATAAACAATAGTAAAAATGACAAAAATGTTCACTTTATTATTCAACAACATCGATTGCTAGCACTTGATTATCATTATGCTGTTATTTTAATTTCTTTGACTTTACAATATTTCATCTCTTTATTCAGGCCCTAAACAGTGAGCTTGCTGTGTCTTTTTGCTGGAAAAGTCAATTTCAGTGACAGAGGGAGGTTTTTAGAACAACGCATATGCTGAAGGCCAAAATTGTGTTGTATGCATATAATATTTGCAATTTCATACATTTTATATGTAATAAAACACAGATAAATTCAATAGGGAAAGCAGTCTAATTCATAAATCAATGATGTAACTCCCAAGGTGATGAAAATTGAAAATTGAATCAATAAACTACATTATTCCTGTTGCCTGAAAACACTGACTTGATCATGCAAATATTGCTCTGTTTTAGTTAGGAAACTCTTTTGGAAGGAAATATGAACTAGAGTAGAGTGATAGATACCCTCAAGTAACAAATCAGGCTAGAAATTACAGACAGATGAATTAAATGGATAGGTTTTTGTGTATTTTGTAAATCCTTGATGATTTTCAGTATTAAAATTGGTTAGGAGCTTCAAACTGCTGATGGGTGTTGGATACTATAGTGTGATATTAAAAACGTTAAATCTATGACATTATGGAATCTCAAAGGTCAAGGTAGTCTGGTATACCATGGTAATAAATGGAGTATAGTTATACATGTGATGCCTACTGATCACCAGGGTTAACAGGGTCAATAGGATCAACTGGGAGACTACCTTATTCAGAACCTACAAATGACCAAAAGGTTTTTTAAGAAACTGCAGAATGTTCAATAAGTATGCAAAATAGGCAGTACCTCACTTTGCACAGTGTCTCCAGACCAAATAAACAAGAGGTCCAATTGGGTTTGATATCACTCATATGATGGACACTTTCATTAGTATTGTAATAATACAACCTATATAAACTACCTATCAATGAAACATTATCTTATATTGATTTTACATGTTTTACAAAATCCTGATGAAAAATCTCAAGATAATGGCACAATCTTACTCCTATGTAAGGCATCCATGATCCTGATGACATGTACCCATTCACCATTATGTATCAAAATTGAATGAGAAATAAATCCCACCTGAAATACAGACTAAAGAGTCAATATCTCCATCAATGACATACAAAATCACATTATGCATAGGTCTCATTTATAATAAAACTAATCCCATCATTGTGATCATGTTAGGCTATTTATCGAGTGTTATAAAGAAGATGATTAGAAATAGTCATGGTAAAAAGCTCAGAAAATCAAATGCAAATCACCTAAATATTATACATGTATTTAATTATAATGGTACTCAGCCAAGATTTTAATTAGTTAAGTATATTACATTTACCCAACATAATCCAAACCGAATAAGACATACAGATTCTAGAGTGGCAACGAGCCAATCACATGCAAATTCATTATATTAAATGCAAATGAATATCTGTGAGATCTTGATCCAATAGCCTATACACTGATTTAATATTTAACCAAAACCAGAAAAAAATATTTGCCTTCCAGAATGGTAAAAAACTGAACCAAGCACATACAAGATCACCCAATTAATATGTGTGAATAATTAATATGTGTGAATAATTTGTTTCCAAACTCCTGATGGCATAAGTATATATTCCGAAACTAATCACAACTGGGTGAACCATGTGGCTTCCAGAGTTGTAACATTCACAGCCATTCTGATGCAAAATTACCTCTGTAATGTGCATACATCTGACTCATTACACAAACTTGTCCAAGATTTTAGTATTTGCTGACAGATGGATAACTGAAAGTTGACTTGTCCAGGGTCATTTCCATATGTTCACTTTTCCCTAGAGTTCTGGTGGTCTAAAACTCGTGAACTTATCTTTTTAAAAGCAATCAAGTTCTCATTTATATCATGTTCTAGCATTATGATTCTTTTACTGGAAATCATCTAACGGTGTTGTCCAAATTAAAAAATCAGGCATCCTTTAACAAACATTACAACCTAGTTTTTAGCTTATATGTAATATATATTTTGCTGACTGGTTCACTGAATTTGTTTTATCCATTCAGTATAGTTGATCTTAACAGCTACAGGTAATGGGCAATGAAGAAAACCTAAATGTTTAGACTGGTTTCAAAAATTTAAATAATACACAAAGTTTGCATATGCCACAACTGTAATTCATCAATTAACTGGAGAAATAAAAATTGTTTATTTTATGTTGAGCTTCAGATGAAACATAGATGTTTTGAGTCTTTGCAAATGTCTGAGATCTTTATTTGCTAATAATACAATGATAAAAAAGAAGTGGTCTGCTCTTGAAAGATATTAAATGTCACAGTCTAACAATGGATAGCAGGTGAGAGGAAATGTCAAGTGAGGAACAACAATTGGCTAAAGAAATGTCAATGGGTAAAAGTTATATCTCTCAGAAATATTCAATGTTTATTTTCTACTATTTCAAGGTGCATGAGGAAATTGAAACTAAATTTGAGCAACAAGGAAATGTGGATAACATGAGCTGTCATGGATGGAGAAAGGTAACTGATGCTATGGAAAATACACAACTACATGTACTAAGAATATGAAGAGGCCAAAGAGAGGATAGAGTTTGAGATAGACAGCCAATATGCATCTGAAAAGCATTATTAATGATAATTCTGCATTAACTACATTATTATGGTTTAAAGAAAGTCTAAGTTTTGGAAGATTATGCCTATACATGTATCTGCCAATAATAGAATGTTCATATTAAGTGGTGCAAGGAAAAGAAACATCAGCTGTCTGAAAAATATTGGAATGAAGTTATATTTTCCAATGAAATCCAGGTTATTAACATCAGTGACATCTGTCTGCATGAGCAGAGAACCAGCAAAATGTTTACAGAGCCAAGTATCAAGAACAATGTCATGGCAAATACATTGTTTTGTGGCTGCATTACATATCACAAAGTATATGTATGAAGTATATATAACTTCAATGGTTGAAGTTATGAGATATGGTAATAGTGACAAAGGCAATGCTTGTCAAGTTATGAGATATAGTAATAGTGACAAAGGCAATGCCTGTCAAGTTATGAGATATGGTAATAGCGACAAAAGCAATGCTTGTCAAGTTATGAGATATGGTAATAGCGACAAAGGCAATGCCTGTCAAGTTATGAGATATGGTAATAGCAACAAAGGCAATGCTTGTCAAGTTATGAGATATGGTAATAGCGACAAAGGCAATGCCTGTCAAGTTATGAGATATGGTAATAGCAACAAAGGCAATGCAATAACATCTTTCTAATTCTACATTCATAATTCAAGATGGCGTTGTACATTCTATATTACAAACTGAAAACCCGAAGCAAGCGCTGTACTTAATCTTGAGTTATTCAGTTTCTATATTGATCAATTAGTGTTCTTGTCTTGACACTGTCATCTTTTTGTTGCATCACAATATATTATATGTACCATTAATTGAGTGCCGATTAGTATACTTGTCTTGACACTGTTATCTTTTACTTGCATCACAATATATTTCCACTCATTCAGTGCCAATTATTATTTAATATATCTTTATAAGCATGTAGACTGGAATGTTTTAGGTTTTAGTGTTCAATAGAAATAAAAGTATGGCTGAAAAATTAAACACATTTCTGAAGCAAATCAAATTCTGAAATATCTGTAAATAAATCTATATTTTCATCAAGACAGAGCCAATACAAAACTAACATCTCTGCTGCAAATACGAGTTTCTTTATATAAAAAATCTGAAAGATCTCTCATGACTTAACACTCATAGGTTCAATGAGAGCTAACTGTTCTTCCAAGGTTGCTGATAATTTTGGGTATTTTTTTCTCCTTTATTTATTAAGCTATATATTTATGATGCATAATTGTGTGGGCATAAGCTATAATCTAACTATATAAAAAATCTGATGTTAAAATTATTCTATTTTAATATTTCAGTTCTTTAGAAAATGCAAACTATATTCAAACAAAACTGCATATGATTAATCCCATATATACAGTCGACTCCAGTTAACTGCACACCCTCGGGCCCATCACAAAATTGTGCAGTTAACTGGAGTGTGCAGTTAACCGAAATACGGAACAGTACAGCTTTAAATCAGCGTGGCATGAATATATGTGAAGAATAAATTTAAACAATGATTAGAATCCACTATTTCAACTTTTACTTAAATGTTAAACTTGCTTTCCTTCCTCTGAACACAATTTCACTGATTCAACCAGTGGATCAAGGAATTATAGCGAATTTCAAGAAATTCTATAGATCGCTTGTTATTTGAAAACTGGTGTCAGACATTGATGGATCATCTTCCACAGAAAAAGCGTTCAGCTCCAAGGTCGTCTGCATCCTGTTTTTCGCCGTGTTGTTGTTTAAATTGAATTCATTTGCGCATTTTCCATCTTTCCAACCATCCAGATTTGGTTTGAAATCATTCCAATGCGAACGGTTTAGAGCAATGTTTCTTAGTTATCCGGCGTGTACAGTTAACTGATGTGCAGTTAAGTGGAGTCCACTATATATATATATATATATATATATATATATATATATATGTGTGTGTGTGTGTGTGTGTGTGTGTGTGTGTGTGTGTGTGTGTGTGTGTGTGTGAAGACATTTTGTAATTACAAGTAAAAAATATTTCATTAAAGCTAGACACGTTATACAATTTGGATGCTAAGAATTAAATTTCACTAAAAGGTGGTTTACATGCATTAGTAAATTGAATCAAATATTTATATCAATGAAATACATAGGAATTATAACATTTCCTTATGTCTGAATAACTCCAAACATTTTCCATTAGCTACAAGGATAATCCCCAATCCAATCTGTATTGGATTATTTCTTGACATTACGGAATATGAGCAAAACAAGTGGCAATTGTATGGTAATGAATACTGTAATAATATGCTATTAGACAACACAGAAATATACATTTCAACATGAGTGTAATGTCATCATAATTATATCTATATCTCAAGACCTTTGAAAAAACTTCATGCATTTACATTTTTTTGCAAAATTTAGAAATGTTTGACTTAGCATTAGCCATCACAATAATAAGTAATGGATGAAAATGTTGACACATTGAAATGTGTTCTTTTACAAGTGAGGTTTCCCTTGTCAACTTAAACACACTTTAACTAAATTAATTGTAACCAAATACAATATAAACAGTATAGCCAAATTATTGCATACAAGTAATTACATTAATAATATCTCAAAACTGCTATCAATTCAGACTAATCATAGCATTTGTATCTGCCATACTATGATGGAATAATTTCTCTTTACAATTCTAACAATACATTTTGTATACCTACACTCTGTTTCCAAAATTAATAATTAGACATTCAGTGCATGCAAGTTGCACCCCAGTGTGCTGTTCCTGTTCAATGAAGTTAAAATGGCATTACGAAAAAACCAGTATGCTTCCATCTAGTTCAGTAATAAACACACATTAAAAAGGTATTTTAGGCACAAACATGTATAGCATTCAAGACTTTTGACTTTAAGAAATCTTGTCTGTCCTTGAAACTGCATCAGTTGTCAGATGAGAAAACAGTTGTTGAATTTTGTAGTTTTACATTTGACACATTTAACTTTATTAGATATATAATTTATATCTTATAAACCTTCAAAAAGTAGCTTTTAAATTTTATTTTACAGTTAAGCAAATTTATAAAATCCAAAAAAAAAAATAAAATATAAAGGAAAACAAAAATATATATATCTTTTAAATTATGCTATACAGACCCAAATGATATTCTACCTTAATTGTACTGTATAGACCCCACAAAATATCCCATCTTAAATGTATTTGTAACATTCATGTGACTACACAAAGTTCAAAACTAATGATAAAGAATAAGTTCTTTGATTGATACATACAAAATTACATCAGACAGTCTATACATGCATAGTAATGTGCCGTCGATCTTTTACTTGATCTGGCTTCAGCAGCCTTTGCATATTATTGTTCATTGGGAGTTAATAACAATAAGTCTAACAGCTGGATAAAAAATATGTTCAAGTTACCTGAATGACCTGATAATCTGACCAAGTAATTCATATGCAGAAATATACTGGCTAAATTTTATTAGTTAACTGCCAATGAAAAATCCAAGGAAGGACAGATGGATAGATACAGTAGTAATTATCTACTTGTCATAGACCCATAATTATCTGAATAGGGTATTATATTAATTGAATGATTTATGAAGTTTTCTGAACTGACTTAGAATGACATCTCATCAAAGCCATGAAAGTGAGTAAGGAAATGATGATGAAGAAAAACAAACATGATATCATCCTACCATTTCTACATTTTAAATAATTAGAATAGATTCAAGCTTATATATATTTATCAATATTTTAATAATAATATTATAAAATTCAAAGATTTTTAACAAAATTAAAATCTAGGCTTCAAAATGCAACTTAGGTTTGCACTTGTATATTATAGTACATGACTATCAGAAACAAACTTGAAAATATTCTACAGCAATTCATTTACCACAGTGATTATGTATATTTCTTCCAAAATAAAGTAGCATTCTCTTCAAATTATAAAAAGTCATCAAATGATTATGTCACCTGATGAGGATGATACATTTTCTTCTGATATGATACAAGTCATATACAAGAAGATTATGGTATAATAGACCCCACAAATCCATTAATGACATATGGATTCAACATATTGATCTTCTCACTGATAATTCATGCCAAGATAATTTGCAAACCTGGTAATAATGTGGAGTCAGTTGTGGGTCCCACTTTTTTTGTCTAGAAATGACTTACATAATTGACTCTTACTTGTCGAACAATAAAAGAAATCACAATGAAATCCAGCAAGTAAAACCTTGATTTATCACTTATTTTATCAACAAAAATGGTGGTTAGTGCCCAGTGATTTGAATCAACTTTATGAACTTTGCAACATCTAATAAGAAGTCTGATATTTTGTTTAATTATCTATTTTTAAAAGATTCTCATTAAACTGTAAAAATTATTTGATGAAATTTCAAGCCATCAAAATGTAATTCCTAACAGTGGCAGCACTTTAGGAAATGCAGTGTGACCCCTCTATAACATGATAATTGGGAGCTACCGAACCCAACCATGCTGTAGACCAAACTGTGCAGTAAGCAACCATGTCAGTTAACTCAAAAAAATGATGCATGTGCCCTGAACAATTTGTAGGGGAGGGAGGGGGTAACCAGGATAGGTAATAAATGCTGGTGCAAAATTATGTGCTTCACTAGCACAGTTACCATCTTAAAACGATGCATATTAAATGAGAAATACAACTGTACTGAAAACTGAGAAGGCATATAAAATATTTTGCTTTATTCAGAGAACGACACATTAGTGCATGTACATGTATATTGTTCATATATACATGTCTAATATATAGCATGAATAGAGCATCAACACCATGTATTAACCTGTAAATCTCATTATAGATAGTGAATCCTTAATAAAAGTAATACCATTGAAAATGTGCACACACAGATTTAAAAATATTCGATTCTTTTGTCACAGGTCATACAGGTCTGAATTCAGTAGAAAAAATAGCACAATCACATAATAAATGATGAAGCACGCTTACTTTTCAGTATGCCTCAAGTTTGTAAAAGTTAGTTAGCATTTTAAACTGCTGTTGGTAGTGTTTATAAGCATAAACTTTTCTCCTGCCCCTCAAAAACTTTCATGGCACAATAAATATGTTCCAGTCACATTGGAAAATGAAACAAGCTATTGGAATCCATTGCTTTTATTTAAATTTGGTAGTGACTTTATCTGAAGAAAGATTCTTTGTTTTTACTGAAGATTGTAGTTGGCTATCATTGATGAAGATGCATGCATTATTTATGTCACCACTAAAGTACAGCTTTGGGGAACCAAATGCCCATTTCTTATTGTGGTGGTAGCATCAAATAATTGTATTGCATGATTGAACCTGATCTTTTTACATTTGCTAAGTATGTTTTCATAACAGCCGGTGCTTACAGGTAATCTGTTTTCTTTAAAATCTTAGAAAACTATTTTCTCTGGGTACATTTTTAAGAAGGAATTGGCTGTCCTTTGGTCAGTTGTAGGTCCTGTTCTTCCTTGCCTATTAATTAGACCAACAAGTCAGATCTGGTCTTTTACTTTTCTTTTTTTACATTTGTGCTAGTGGAGTGAGGTTGTCTTCCATGCATGCATTAGAAATTTTAAAAAGGGTCAAAGGATGAGATAGACACAGGTGTTCTGATCTGATGACGAAGACTGCTACAGAAATTGTGCATTCTGAAGGATTGAATTCAGAGTGAAAAGAAGAGGAATTTTACTTGCCACCCATGTATAAATGCCAGTCTATGTGAATATAATAATTACTAGCAAGCAGCCTAAAATTCAATGAAAGATAGATCATGAGATAATGCCTGATCTGGCTGGCTTTTGTTACCAGAAATGTCAACAAAAACAAAGCAGATATCTCACAATATACAGTAATCATGCTAGATGTCAATATAAATGGATTATGATATAACAATGCACTGTTAAGATGGTTTCTCAATATAGACAGATAAATTGTTTATGTAACATTAGATAAATGACATTGCATTTTATATCAAGTTTGCAGCTTCCTTTCATGGGGCCTCTGAATTTCTCCACTTCAAAAAAATGATTGTATATACAAGTTTGAACAGCCAACAATGTTGTAATAAGTTTTAAAAAATGCCATACATATAAAATTTCAGGAGCCATGGCACAATTTTTCTTTCATTATTCATACACGATCTCTTCCTGTTATATCAAAATTCATTTTAAAATGGAGTGTGCTATAGCTCAGTCACACTGTAAATACCAATTAAATGAGTTTATTTTATGCTCAATAGTGAATTACTTGATTTTCTAGTTAAAATAATATTGATATTTCACTGCGGTGAAAAAATAACAGTGAAAAAATAACAGTGAAAAAAATAACAATATTTTTTCACTACAGGAACTACATTTTTGGGTCAAAATATTTGCTTGAAACGAGTGAATAAACGAGTGAAAGAGCAGATTTGAGGTAGCCAACGTATGTGAGCATAAAATAAAAAGAATATTTGCTTGAAACGAGTGAATAACGGATACATTTCATCTCTTGGATAAAAAACTCTAGTATTTTCACTCGTGGCTTCGCCACTCGTGAAAATACTGAGTTTTTCATCCACTCGATGAAATATATCCATTATTCACTCGTTTCAAGCAAATATCCTCTATTTAGTCGACTGAAATCCTGTTTTAGTATTATCTGTAAATACCAATTAAGTAAGTTTAGTCAAATGAAATCCTGTTTTAGTATTATCTGTAAATACCAATTAAATGAGTTGAGTCGACTGAAATCCTGTTTTAGTATTATCTGTAAATACCTATTAAATGACTTTAGTCGAATGAAATCCTGTTTTAGTATTATCTGTAAATACCCATTAAATGACTTTAGTCGACTGAAATCCTGTTTTAGTATTATCTGTAAATACCTATTAAATGACTTTAGTCGAGCGAAATCCTGTTTTAGTATTATCTGTAAATACCAATTAAATGAGTTTAGTTGACTGAAATCCTGTTTTAGTATTATCTGTAAATACCAATTAAACGAGTTTAGTCGACTGAAATTCTGTTTTAGTATTATCTGTAAATACCAATTAAATGAGTTTAGTCAACTGAAATCCTGTTTTAGTATTATCTGTAAATACATTTTAAATGAGTTTAGTCAACTGAAATGCTGTTTTAGTATTATCTGTAAATATCAATCAAGTCAGTTTAGTCGACTGAAATCCTGTTTTAGTATTATCTGTAAATACCTATTAAATAAGTTTAGTTGACTGAAATCCTGTTTTAGTATTATCTGTAAATACCTATTAAATGAGTTTAGTCAAATGAAATCCTGTTTTAGTATTATCTGTAAATACCAATCAAGTCAGTTTAGTCGACTGAAATCCTGTTTTAGTATTATCTGTAAATACCTATTAAATAAGTTTAGTTGACTGAAATCCTGTTTTAGTATTATCTGTAAATACCTATTAAATAAGTTTAGTCAAATGAAATCCTGTTTTAGTATTATCTGTAAATACCTATTAAATAAGTTTTGTCGAATGAAATCCTGTTTTAGTATTATCTGTAAATACCAATTAAGTAAGTTTAGTCAAATGAAATCCTGTTTTAGTATTATCTGTAAATACCAATTAAATAAGTTTTGTCGACTGAAATCCTGTTTTAGTATTATCTGTAAATACCAATTAAGTAAGTTTAGTCAAATGAAATCCTGTTTTAGTATTATCTGTAAATACCAATTAAATAAGTTTTGTCGAATGAAATCCTGTTTTAGTATTATCTGTAAATACCAATTAAATAAGTTTTGTCGAATGAAATCCTGTTTTAGTATTATCTGTAAATACCAATTAAATAAGTTTAGTCAAATGAAATCCTGTTTTAGTATTATCTGTAAATACCAATTAAACAAGTTTAGTCAAATGAAATCCTGTTTTAGTTTTATCTTCAAATACCAATTAAATAAGTTTTGTCGAATGAAATCCTGTTTTAGTATTATCTGTAAATACCAATTAAATAAGTTTTGTCGAACGAAATCCTGTTTTAGTATTATCTGTAAATACCAATTAAATAAGTTTTGTTGATTGAAATCCTGTTTTAGTATTATCTGTAAATACCAATTAAATAAGTTTTGTCGAACAAAATCCTGTTTTAGAATTATCTGTAAATACCAATTAAATAAGTTTTGTCGAATTAAATCCTGTTTTAGTATTACATGTGTATCTGTAAATACCAATTAAATAAGTATTGTCGAACAAAATCCTGTTTTAGTATTATCTGTAAATACCAATCAAGTCAGTTTAGTTGACTGAAATCCTGTTTTAGTATTATCTGTAAATACCTATTAAATAAGTTTAGTTGACTGAAATCCTGTTTTAGTATTATCTGTAAATACCTATTAAATAAGTTTAGTCAAGTGAAATCCTGTTTTAGTATTATCTGTAAATACCTATTAAATAAGTTTAGTCGACTGAAATCCTGTTTTAGTATTATCTGTAAATACCAATTAAGTAAGTTTAGTCAAATGAAATCCTGTTTTAGTATTATCTGTAAATACCAATTAAATAAGTTTTGTCGAATGAAATCCTGTTTTAGTATTATCTGTAAATACCAATTAAATAAGTTTTGTCGAATGAAATCCTGTTTTAGTATTATCTGTAAATACCAATTAAATAAGTTTAGTCAAATGAAATCCTGTTTTAGTATTATCTGTAAATACCAATTAAATAAGTTTAGTCGAATGAAATCCTGTTTTAGTATTATCTGTAAATACCAATTAAATAAGTTTTGTTGATTGAAATCCTGTTTTAGTATTATCTGTAAATACCAATTAAATAAGTTTTGTCGAACAAAATCCTGTTTTAGTATTATCTGTAAATACCAATTAAATAAGTTTTGTCGAATTAAATCCTGTTTTAGTATTACATGTGTATCTGTAAATACCAATTAAATAAGTATTGTCGAACAAAATCCTGTTTTAGTATTATCTGTAAATACCAATTAAATAAGTTTTGTCGAATTAAATCCTGTTTTATGATTATCTGTAAATACCAATTAAATAAGTATAGTCAAATGAAATCCTGTTTTAGTATTATTTATTAATTCAGTTTCTGTGTAATCATTATAAATGAAATATGCCCTCTTGTATACAAATAAAGTATCAATTGACCAACACAGCTATATCTGTAAGAACCTAATTAAGTAGCAATTGTATTTCAGTTTCTGATTCGTGGCAGTGTTTGTTATATTGTTAGAATCAATTAAAAGTATACCTGCTATGTATTATCAGAGTAATCATTTGTATCAAATCAAATAGATGGAATAAAACAACATGTATGCCATCAAATCCTACCTGAATATGTAATCATTTGTATCAAATCAAATAGATAGAATAAAACAACATGTATGCCATCAAATCCTACCTGAATATGGAGACTAGTGCACGTCAGGTCAACTTATTTCATTGACTAATTAAAAAACTTTGATAAATATTTTTATGTAAGCAACATAATTAAAGAATCTAACATTAATTACTGGTTTATCCTATTAATTAACAAGCAACCAATCAAACTGATAACATTTAAATTCTAGATTACAAGGACTAATTAAAAGGAAACTATTAGTTAGAAACTTAATTAGTTATTGTTGCTAGTATTCTCAAGTTTTGAAAATATTTAAATCAGTATTTATCCAGTGATAAACCCATAACAATGGTTGGTAATATGTGAAATATATATTGATAGTATCTGTTAAACAATATCTTTAATTATTAGGAAAAAAAGCAGATATATTTATTTATTCAAACTAAATTCTAAACTGTTACATCAAGAAGAAAACCCACAGGTTTAATAATAACAAAGTTGCAGAAAATTATTAACATGTTACAACATTCTCTATGTAGATAACTCATCTAGTGATGGAAGTGACTATTGACATGTGATTTTGTCTTCAAACCAGTCCAGACTAATTCAATATTTCTTCCAAATCATACTTTTTTTCACATACAAAAGCCATAACAAATACTTCCAGAGCCATAAGTAAAACAAATAGTGCCAGGGCACTGATTCAGGCTTCTATAGGTTTATCATTAGATACATACTATCCATAACTAGGTTGTAAATGTGATGAGATAATCTGGGTAGGCTTGTGTGTCATTGAAGATCACAATTTCTTCCACATTGTTGACATCATTCACTGCACTGTCATATACATCTGTTGGTTTAGTTGGCTCTTTAGCTGGAAGGTATCGCATTTTAGGATCGCCTTTAATGTATTCTCCAACACAGACGGACACATAGAATATAAACTGCTTGGTTCCTTGAGGTGGCACTTGATTTCCAGCAGACAGCCAGGCTCGAGCTGAGTAAGATGCATTTGTTGCAAAATACACACCCTGTCCAAACCACACACCTGAAAGAGGAAGCCAAACAATTCCAAGGTATCTCATTACAAATATACAAAGTCTTTTATGACAACTCTGGAAATGTAAAACTTCTTTCTTCATGTTCAGAAATTTATGTTTGTTGATTGTTTTCTTTAGTAATACTTGCCTAATAGCTGTTCTCATTCCTTTTAGGGTTTACCCAGATATATAAAACCATCTGTTTTGCAGTACAAGAATTAATATTATGGAGCCTGAAATTTGACTTAGGTCCAAATTTATTTGATCTACTGCATTCTTAAAATCTTTAATACAAAATACTTTTGTATATGCCTCTAATGAGTATGATAACAACTCTTAACCAGTCAAGCTATTACATCAGGGGCATTTACAAGAGTGCATAGGGTATCTTCTTCTACAAATATGCTACAATTTTCTATCATTTTCAACAGATGCTATTTCATCTGATAACTAATCATGTCATGAACCATATAATCAAACCAAATTTAAAACATTTGATAACATTTTAAAATAATCTTCGAGGTGTAGATGCATAACAAAATTCCTAATTTAAAAGTTACATATTTTATTTCCTTCTGTGCTTGTTTTTATTTTCTTTGAAAAATGAGTAACGAGTTAAGGGAAATATTGAATGAGTTTTCAATTAATTCAAGAACCTTTCATGAATAACTTCAAAAATCAAGGAATTTTAAAGCCAACCTCTCAAATTTAAGGATTTGTCATGGCTGTATAAACATTGGTATTTTATGCAAATGCAAATACAAACCTATGCTGTTGATTAGCTGTTATTAAGCATACCAAAATATAGGAATATTATGCAAATATGGAATTTTTTAACTTGAAAGGTCCATATATCCACTAAAATACTCCATCAGATATACTGCTAATTGGATATTAAGCAACAGTAGTTCCTTCACAAAATATGATACAATTCTCTTGTGTACTTCAGGATGCCAGAAACTGTCATGTTTTGCATCTTGCCTCTTGCTACATGTTGGGTATCTGCATCTACTTACACGATGTTTGGCATACTGCATCTACCTACATGTTTGGCATAATCTCTCTACCTACATGATGTCTGGCATACTGCCTCTACCACATGATGCTGACATACTGGTTGACATACTGCCTCTACCTACATGATGTTTGGCATACTGCCTCTACCTAAAAGATGTTTGGCATACTGCCTCTACTTACATGATATTTGGCATAATGCCTCTACTTACATGTTTGGCATACTGACTCTAACTACACATTGGTTGGCATATGCCTCTATCTACATAATGTTTGGCATAATCCCTCTACCTACATGATGTTTGGCATATTGCCTCTAAGCACACATTATTTGCCATCTGCCTCTATCTACATATTTTTCATACTCCCTCTACCTACATGTTTGGCATCTGCCTCTACCTACATAGATTTTGGCATACTGCCTCAACCTACATTATGTTTGGCATACTGCCTCTACCTACATGATGTTTGGCATACTGCCTCTACCTACATGATGTTTGGCATACTGCCTCTACCTACATAATGTTTGGCATACTGCCTCTACCTACACAATGTTTGGCATACTGCCTCTACCTACATGATGTTTGGCATACTGCCTCTACCTACATGATGCATGGCATCTGCCTCTACCTACATAATGTTTGGCATACTACCTCTACCTACATAATGTTTGGCATACTGCCTCTACCTACATAATGTTTGGCATACTCCCTCTACCTACACGAGATTCCCACTCTAAGCAGAATGAACTCCTCTCTTCTCAATACTGATCCTTCAGTAAATAATCCACCACTACCAAATCACCAAGATGAAAAGACTATGAACAGAGGTACATATGTCTAATTAGAAAGGTTCAGTTCCATGTTGCATCATGTAAACAATTACTGATTTTGTAAGTTTTAAAGTTGCATACTGTGTCAACATGATTTATCTTATTTTTCAAGGTATAATTCAGCATGTAAAGTTCTAATGTAAAATGTTCTATGAAAATCTCTGGTCATACCATTTAAACTTTTCCATTTGGAAATTGTAAAGATCTTTACAAATCATTTCTCAAAACAGATGCAAAACCATTTAGCAAAAAGATATATAATGAAACTTCTAATTTGATTACATCAAATATAGTCTTTAATTATGAAATTCAAATTTACAATGATTTCAATTTTATGTTACTCACAGGACTCAAATATTTTTCAATGTATAATTCAATGTGTCAAGCTTTTATGTAAGCAATTGAATTTGATATAACGACTCTGGTTATGCCATTTATCCCTTTCCATTTGGAAATAGTTTTTTTATAATAATACAGAGTTAAGGACCTTTACAATCGGATGTGAAACCATCTAGCAAAATGAAATGGAATGAAACTTTCAATCTGAATATGGATGTGTAGACTATGTTATTGATGTCTATATCTTATATTATTTTAAAATACAGTTTTAATTCATTTGAGTTAATGACATTTATTATTTAACTCTTTGTGTGTGTGATTAAAGTCTTTAATGTAGCTTTAACAATTTTTCAGTCATATTCATTCCTTTGCCACTCTCGCAGAGTTAGAATTGCTGTCATTACAAAGAACTCCATGATTAAATGTCTTAACCACACCATAACATTCAATTTATGCCTCACATCATTTAAGCTAGTCCAAACCACACTCACACTGGAACAAAGGTCAGTCCATTTTTTCTGCCTCTACCATCCTCCTCCTACCAAAAAAAAACAAGCTGACTGATCTCTCCTTTTGGAAAGTTTCCAAATCTCCTGGAGTATGGAAATTTTATAGGTGGCAACCTGATTATTTTTGGAGATTTCAACTTTCACTTTGTTCTGGAAACCCATACGCATCAAAACTTCTAGATTCCATTAATGCTTTCAGCCTCAAACTATCAGCTAACCAACCCACCCATAAACATGGTAACATTTATGCCTGGGTTCTTCATAATATTCTATGGTCCTCCCAAGTATCCCATGAACTTGCAGCAGTTACCTCTGCATTTTATGCCATCTTGACAAATCAATCCCTAACCCTAAACCTTTATTTGCTACAAAGAGAAACCTCCATATGATAAATAGAACCAAACTAATCCATGACATCCTAGCAAACCTAACAACATTGCTCACCACCTACAGCAGAACAACTCGATAAGTGCCTGCATTTATTGCTTAAAAAACATGCCCCAGCCACCAAATGCAGAGTATCAATTCAAACGTGTTCTGTGTGGTATAGCAGTGCTAGGGAACAGCGTTGCACTGCTAAAAAAGATCGCCATAATGACAAAAGGCTTTTGGCTTTCCGCCTGACTCACTAATCATAAACAAGCTTTGGCTTTCGTTCAGACTAATTAGAAATCAGCCCACTACAGTACTAAGATCATGGAAAGTTCCAGATGCAAAGATCTCTTTGAGATTACTAAGAAGCTAATGTCAAGGAACAAATGTCCACCACTTCCAACTACCTTCTCTTCAGTTGACCTTCTGGACCTGTATATTGGTCCTCTTTGATAAATACAGGGTATTTTTGTGATGAAATGTTAAATACATGTACTTCTTTGTAAGATTGTTTTTCTTGTTTGCAGTCAGTGTGTTTTATGTTTATTGGTAATCTCTGATAAACATCTCTGATAAATACTGGGTATTTTTGTGATGACACCTTACTCAAAGATTAACATATGTACAGTAAAGGAATCTACTATATGGGTTGCCATTTAATTTTTGGATATGTGGCTGCCAGTATCATTTGAGCCATCATAGCATTTTTCTGAAAATCTAAAAATTAATTCTTTTCAATAAAATAATGTATATTATGCTAATTTACTTTATACCAGAAGAAGAGAGCCAGATATGTTTTTATAAATACTGACTACTGCCTCAGAAAATTAATCTGTCGGTCCCAAATATAACAATGGTATACCATGATACATTTTGCAGGGCATGTTCAAGAAAATATGGTGGTAGACCACAGTTCAAAAAGTTGTGTCACCAAGTTATAGTATCTTTCTATTAAATTTGGACAACATGACCAAATGCTAAGTCAAAATGTGAAATAGAAAGGAAAGTTGTTTATATAAATGCTCTTTCCATTCTGGCACACAGCTTTAACTTACCAGTAATATTCCTATATACCTTGATTAATTTAATAAGGAATGTACATTTTCAAACTTACCGGTAATTATTAGCTTTTTACCCAGCAAATACATGGGCCTTGAAAAGAATCTATTTTTCAATTTCTGCCTAAGTTCAATCCTTTCTTGGAGATGCGTGATTAAAAAAAAAGTTAAATGGGTACAAGACTTGATATACACAAGTAAGGCAATGGACAGCCATAGCCTGAGGTTGTGGGTTCATTTCTCAGCTGGGAATTAGTTTAACTCTCTATCCAGTTTTATAATACAGTAAAACCTGTCTTGTATTGCTAGAAAACAACAGATGACTAGTTCAATATTTTTTGCATTTTTAAACAATTCAAATACCATCCTGTCTGCATATGTAAAACATATGAATCACTTTAATTCATTACAACTGTAAATATTTACATTACACTGGACATTTCTGACAAAATATTCTTGGTATTATAGATATGTGAGATGAGATTTTTAAGTAAAATCCTGTTTTGTGATTTGAACACTTATTTCAGTTATTATAATGAGTCATTTACCATGTGTGCCACAATAGCTGCGGTTGAAACCATGAGTGTAGATACTTTCTACATTTGTCTCTGCTGTCCCATGCCAGGCTTTCCATTCCACCTTAATATTAGGCTTGTCTTTGTAGTGTTGAATCATCAGCTGCCTTTTGGCTGCATACTGTTGGTACAATGTTCGGTTTTGAATTTGCTGAATCTAAAATTGAAAATGAGATCCAAGTAAACTAATTCATTAAATAACATTTCTCATATATCTATGAAAACCTCCACTGTCTCTCCCTTTCCTTGCCATTCCCTTCTCTCTCTCTCTCTCTCTCTCTCTCTCTCTCTCTCTCTCTCTCTCTCTCTCTCTCTCTCTCTCTCTCTGATGCCAAGAAGCAACATTTCTAATCAAGTAAAGAATTTAATCATACCTTTAATACTTTCATAGTTGCCAAATTAGGTATTCTGTTGGCATAAGATCCAGTCTTGCACTCTGTTATGAAAGTATTCTCCAGATTTGTGTACTCTGGGTCTTGGTTCGGAATATTTACAAGTCTTATGTTCTCATCAGGTTTCATTTCCATCCAAAAATCAGGAACAGACTTTGCCTTATCTGAAATGATGCAGGCAATTTTATTACCACTACTATCATGGTCATTTCAATGCAATGTTCAGCACTTATGTGTGGGGAGAAATATCTTATTGTTTTGGAGTAAGATTACACCACAAAATCAACATTGAGCAAAAAATAATTTCATTTAAAATCAGTCATTTTCAAAGCATTCCTAAATTTATATATTATTTTAAATATACCAATGTAGACAGTCAATTAAATTAATGCAAGTCACTTCAAAGAGATAAGCAAAAGGTATCAATCAGAGATGAAATGATGATCACATTTTAACACCACTTTTAAATCGACTATATAAATGAATGCATACAATAATAAACATGATTTCTAAACAAGACAGAAAATCAAAAGTTTTTTATCCATTAATTCCTTTTAATAAATAATCATTATGAAAACAACAAGAGCTATTAGCAATGGTATACTTAAAATGGTCCATCTCACTACAATCAGGGATGGATTAGGTTTATAAGTAAACTAAGTTTAATAGGAGGCAGTTGGTTGTTACTTCAATACGGAATGAAGTCC
This sequence comes from Unio pictorum, assembly GCA_030141615.1. Classification (NCBI taxonomy): domain Eukaryota; kingdom Metazoa; phylum Mollusca; class Bivalvia; order Unionida; family Unionidae; genus Unio; species Unio pictorum. The sequence goes on along the minus strand of JARLTB010000185.1, from coordinate 1,538,417 downwards.
TCGAGGAGAGTTCTAGTCTTATGAGACACAAGTTGAATTCTGACCCTGGTCATAAGTGACATATCATTGTTTGTCACACAAACCCTAATTCATGACAATACCTTAGGACCATCAATCAGTAATATTGCTAGTAAAGGTATGAGCATTACATGAAGTACAGACATTCTAGTAGCATGCTGGATTGTCAGGTGTAAAGTCTGTCACCTACAGTATGTCAGACTGTCAGGCATAAAGTCTGTCACCTACAGTATGTCAGACTGTCAGGCCTAATGTCTGTCACCTATACAGCCTATCAATTCTAGGAATATACTGAATCCTTCTTTAGCTCTGCTGGTTACATGTAAGACAAGATAAGAGTTCTTTATTTTAGACTACATAGTCCATACATCTAAATTAAAAAATATATATACAGTAAACACATATATATATATATGGTAAAACATTGTCAACATAAAAGGTTATAAACTGAAGATATGACAGATGTTAATAAGGGCTGAAACTCCTTTAAACACGAGTCCCTGGTTTACACAATAGTTGACAATTCAGTTTGCTGGTTTATAAGAACATGGGCCCTAACTAAACAATCTCTCAACCATTACATAAAACTGATTTTATCTATTGCTATTAAAGTATGATAAAATACTTTCCAAATATACAGGCATAATTAATCTACAAAGACGTCATTCCAACCCATTAACAAGTTTTATTAGAAATACAGTCTCCAAAATGGTAACCACCTTAACCAATGAGATTTGGATCAACACATTGCTATTTGTATATCTCACTTATTACAGAAATATTTCACTTACTAGAGAAACCAAGATCATAATGATATATATATATATATATATATATATATATATATATATATATATATATATATATATATATATATATATATATATATATGCTGGCTCAAAAGCCAATGTAAATTTGGTCTCTGGAGTTGTAACAAGCTCAGTGTAGCAGATAAAAGTTTACCTCTTAAATATGCATTGAACTTGACAATAAAACTCATCCAACATCTTGATGACATTACCCATTTTACCAAGTTTGATCAAAATAAGATTTAGAGAATACTGTTTTGTGATTGGTATCAAATTCAGCCAATCAGATGCAAGATCATTTCATTAGTATGTATCAATATCACCAACAATTATTCATTTGACCTCTTGTTACTGCAAGGATATTAAAAAAATTTGATCAAAACTGGATAAGAAATAACATTTCTAGAGTTTGAGGAAAACACCGTCTAGAAATAGTCTCTAATGTGATAACAAGCCAGTCAGCCTGAAAGAACATCTTATGAATAAATATGGACTTCCCTCATCATTAAACTTGTGCAAGGTCTTACTGACATTAATCTTTATTTGATGTCTATTCAAAATGTTATCAGAAATATAGCTTCAAAGTGATAACATACTCAGCCAATCAAATGCAAGATCTCAACATTCATATTCAAGATCTTGTTCATATAAGCCTACATTCCAAGTTTCATAAAAACTAATAAAACATATGGCGTTCAAAGATGAAATTAATATTAGTACACGTGGTTTTTGCTCATTATCAGCATGACCATGATCTTAATGACTAAAACGTTTATTCTAAGTCTGATCAAAATTGAATTAGAAATATTGCCATCATAATGAAAAAAACAATCTGCCTGTCATGACAACATGTTTGTGAAACAATGTTTATACAAAACAGCATCAGAATATGTTGACTGGTTCTTCAGCTGTACCAATTACAATCAACATCCCACATGAAGATCTGAACTTAGTTATTGCAGATTATAACTCTATCCAAAATTGAGTTGACAAGACAAAACTAACAAAAGACACATCTTGGTGAAACCGAATCCATATCTGTTTCATACATGTGATTCTACCTACAGTAGGATAACAATACAATTTTAAAGGTCATCTACAGTACATACAGTACTACTGTATTGCAGAAATCTACCATGTTTTAGGAAAGAGAGAATTTATTTACATGCTTTATCATCACATTATAGAAACTGGCCAGAACCAGTCTACTGGTTATCAGAACTGTTATAGCATTGCAATAAATGGTGCAATGATGCATGGCTGCGTAATCAGATTAAAAAGGATAACATGTACACAACATGTAAATTGATTGCTTTACTGTTGTAATCTGGCGAGTATAAGGCCAAATTTGGGATTTTTTTTTTGTGGTGTCATATGTAATAAAATGATGAAAGGTGGTCCATGATGGATTTTGAGTCTTTCATAAAAAAAACTAACTGACCTAGGGTAAAGATGAGATAAAAAGGAGAGAAAGACCATATATGATTTCATCAGAAACACTAGAGTAACTTATTTTGATTTTTTTTCTACTTGCTTTCTTGTTATTGCATTGTTCAAGATGGTTTAAGAGAAATACTAAAATACTAATACTATTTCATATTATTTGGTTCAGTTTATGTCAAAATGCAGAAATGTGCACTTTGTCTCAATGCCATAAAAACACCTGCTAAGAGTCAAAAGAATTTCAAACAATGCTTGAAAATCATTTTCAGTGTGAAAGTGATAGCAAAGATCAAGAGTCTGCATTCTGTGTTTCATGCAAAGTGGAATTTAAGATAGTATACAGAGGAGAAAATGATATAACCTGGCATATACAGACACTATCACACAGCAGCAATGATTCTTCTGTAACAACCACCACACCCACTTCGAAGACTTTATTTGAGACTGGATCAATGGTGGATAAAGTGTCACTTGCAGGGATTTTGTTTGCAAATTTTGTTGCAAAGCACAATTTACCATTCCTTATTTAACTAAACAGGCTCATATTGTTTTCTGATTTTGATACAGTACTGAAATTCAAGACATCGTATTACAACAATACATATTGTCACTCAGGTCCTATTCCAAAAAAACCCACCTGGACAGAAAGGTTAAAATATGTGTAGGAGTCAGAAGTTTAATAACTCATTGATGAAGTAAATTATCACAGGTATGATAAAATGTTGAATGTTTTAATCCATGTTTTATTTATTTAAACCAGAATCCTTGGTATTAAAAAATGGTGAAATGATCTTCATCATGTATTTTTTCATTATTTCAGGTCAAATCTTTCTTGTATTAATTTATAGTGGTGAAACTGGCCACAAAATGTTTGGATCTAAGCCAAGAAAAGAAATAAACCCAAAATCCAGCTCAGGATCTTCATCGTCAGGGATCTTAGCATAATGAAAGTTATGGAACACAGGCACAGGAATAGTGAAGTCTGAACTTCCTGAAGACTGATCATAGTTATTTTCTCATTGTCACACTCTAATTTTGATACAGAGTGATAAACACTATTCTTTAAAAAAAAAAAATTGATTCAAGGATTTAAATAGGGACCAGTAAAAGTGTAATTAGTTGCCGTCCGTCTGTAAGGTTTTGATGGAAACTATAAGTACTTCAGAATTTTAAAATAAGTGAAGTATGAAACATGTTACACTTCCTTCTTCAATTAGCTGACAATACGCTGACTTGTATTAATTATTAAATTATATTATTTTCCATCAGAATCTGATGCATCTTTAAAACAACTTGCTGTTTTACTGTAATATGAAAGAGTATATATTATGGAAAATTGCATCTATTTTGTTTTCAACACCCTTAAAACACTCACAATTTATGTTGATTAAAAATCTACTGGATTGATGTAATTGTTCTGTCACATGTATTTTACTGAAAGGTTATAATGCTGGTTGTCATCATAGTCATCATCATCAATATCATCAATGCCAATATCATCATTATTTTTAAATGTTTTAATATACACCAAGATGATTTACCTTTCAATATGTCCTTTCGAACAATCTTGACTTTGTCTTCATCATCTTCTTTGTCGAATTCAACACATTCCTTAAAGTCCACAACATAGGTCTTCTTCTTTGTAGGATCTTTCAATTCAAGATTTACATCACCTTTCTTAAAAGCCTCTTCCATCTTATAATTAGTAAGTTCATCATATGGAACTAAGTTGACTCCTTCCTCTGTAACTTCCTCAAATTGCCATTGTACAACTTGGTACAGCTGTTCAGCATCCCTTTTCTCATTTTCTTGACGGACTTTCTTCATTAGTTTTTTGTGAAACAAATCCAGTGCTTCAAATACATGCTTCCGAGTTCCTTTGATTAAAACTTGCTTCTCTTCCTGTACAAATTCACATTCAACAAACAAAACTGTTTGGAAAAAGTCCTCAAGCTGCAAAAAAAAATAACAAGTCTAAATCAGATAATGTCGGTTCTGCAATCATTTAATACCACAAAATTTGATATTTTAGAGGACATTTTAAAGCCACGACAATGTGCATAACTGAGAGAACCATCGCTATTAACTAGGTCACAGTCTTGGTTCAGTTTCAATGACAAGAAAGAAATCCTAGTCAAGAAGCCCAAGTGGGCCTGATGTTACTCATATAACATGAAATCAAATGAGATAATAAGGCAGGAGCCTTGGGCCGATGTACAGATGCAGCAGGTTAATTATGTGATTCTGCCATAATTAAATTAAGCCAGATAATTGTGGCACCGATGTTTTATTGACTGAACAATTTTGATGCTGGAATTCTTATATGAAAAACAATTTTAGAAAGAAAACTGTATTATGGCTGTTAAGTGTATCATTCATGGTGAAATTGGACTGTATGAAGATCTGCTCACCACCCTAAAGAAATGCAAACTAAGATGGTATGGTCATGTCTCATCTGGCCTGTCAAAGAGAATCCTACTGTTGCTAAAGCACCCATGCCATAGTTAGGGGTGTTACAACTCTAACAGTTGTGTTAATCCCACCACCAAAAAATACCATTCCAACCAAGTATAATCAAAATTGGCTGAGACAATCCGAAGAGGCTGAAATAGGTTTTCCATTTGGTTGCCATGGAAACTGCACTTTTACTAGAGGAGCCTCCGCAACTCAATTTTTCATGAGGAATATATGTTTTATTAAAAACAGCAAAATTGATAGATGACATATAATAATAATAATAATAATAATAATAACAACAACATCATGCAATTAGTTTGGTATAATAATAATAATAATAATAATAATAATAATAATAATAATAATAAAAATAATAATAATAATAATGACTATATAAAGATGGTAACACAATTAGTTGCATGGAACTAATCATACTTGTGAACTCCTGTTTTGTGCATATGTAGTACATAGTTACATGGACGATGCATGCTAAAGCATCTTGTCATAAGTCAACTTGGCCTTATTGGCGAGTGAGTGAAAGACTGGTATACACCTACTTAGAAGGGAAGCGAGTGAAAGACTGGTATATAACTACTTAGAAGGGAAGTGAGTGAAAGACTGGTATATAACTACTTAGAAGGGAAGTGAGTGAAAGACTGGTATACAACTACTTAGAAGGGAAGTGAGTGAAAGACTGGTATACAACTACTTAGAAGGGAAGTGAGTGAAAGACTGGTATATAACTACATAGAAGGGAAGTGAGTGAAAGACTGGTATATAACTACTTAGAAGGGAAGTGAGGAAAAGACTGGTATACAACTACTTAGAAGGGAAGTGAGTTATACTGTGTATGATCAATAATTGATTTTGTAGTATGAGCCAACTAATATGGGAAAGCATTTTTCTAGCCCACGTAGACCCGACAGCTTTAAATCATTCTTCAGCAAGTAATATTCTAAATAACTAGTACATACAGAAAAAACTGGAATGTGACTGGTTTTTTATGCTGTTGTTTATAAAATACTTTATTGTAAGAGAAAAAACTAAATTTCTATGATTTAATTTGTTTAAGTTTAGGTTTGTGGTTGTAGTTGTGCGAGTGTGTGTTTTTCCTAATTGGATCTCACATACTACACTGATTATAATAAATGTCATGCCTGTTTAATACATTTCTTGTATGTTTGTTAAAAACAAGAGCATCCCCCCTCACCTTTTGTTCGCATGACTTCTAGGATCATACCTGACAATAGATTCTTGTCGACTGTGATCAGCCCATGTATTAGATTTTGTAAGGAAAAATGTATTAGTCTTTGTAAGTAAATATGTATTAGTTTTTGTAAGGAATTATGTATTAGTTTTTGTAAGGAAATATGTATTAGTTTTTGTAAGGAATTATGTATTAGTCTTTGTAAGGAATTATGTATTAGTTTTTGTAAGGAATTATGTATTAGTTTTTGTAAGGAATTATGTATTAGTTTTTGTAAGGAATTATGTATTAGTCTTTGTAAGGAATTATGTATTAGTCTTTGTAAGGAAATATGTATTAGTTTTTGTAAGGAAATATGTATTAGTCTTTGTAAGGAATTATGTATTAGTTTTTGTAAGGAAATATGTATTAGTTTTTGTAAGGAAATATGTATTAGTCTTTGTAAGGAATTATGTATTAGTTTTTGTAAGGAAATATGTATTAGTTTTTGTAAGGAAATATGTATTAGTTTTTGTAAGGAATTATGTATTAGTCTTTGTAAGGAATTATGTATTAGTTTTTGTAAGGAAATATGTATTAGTTTTTGTAAGGAAATATGTATTAGTTTTTTTAAGGAAATATTTATTAGTTTTTTTTAAGTTTTTGTAAGGAAATATTTATTAGATTTTGTAAGCAAATATGTATTAGTTTTTGTAAGGAAATATGTATTAGTTTTTGTAAGTTTTTGTAAGGAAATATTTATTAGATTTTGTAAGCAAATATGTATTAGTTTTTGTAAGTTTTTGTAAGGAAATATTTATTAGATTTTTTAAGCAAATATGTATTAGTTTTTGTAAGGAAATATGTATTAGTTTTTGTAAGGAAATATTGATTAGTTTTTGTAAGGAAATATGTATTAGTTTTTGTAATGAAATATGTATTCGTTTTTGTAAGGAAATATGTATTAGTTTTTGTGAGGAAATCTGTAATTTAACATCAGAATATTATCTTCACAAATATCAGAACATATTTACTTACAAAAACTAATACATATTTTACATCTTAATTATAGTAATGAATGATTTCGGATCAATAAGCCTGGGATGAGCTCAATTTAATCTAAAATCAACTGCAATAGTCTGATTGTCATGGATCATTTTTGTGCACCCATCGGGTATGATTAGAAACATTTCTTGCATCAAAGATGGAAAAAACGATTCATTGGTGCAAGGATGTGGAAACAGAGAGAGAGAGAGAGAGAGAGAGAGAGAGAGAGAGAGAGAGAGAGAGAGAACACACACACATACACTGACCGAGTCATAAATAAAACACCATGTTATATGCAATATTGCCTTGAATTATGGGTTAAATCATCAGTTCTGCTAATTGAAGTCCTACATTTTTATGTTTTATTTAAGGGAGTAAGGTCACATTACTCCAAGTACTGGCTAGCGCTAACAAGCAATATCAATAATTTGTTCCATACCTGGTGTCTGCTTGGTATTAAAACCAGACCACTTCAGTCCTAAAACAAGGGACTGAGGTGAGTCTAATATTGTAAGCAAGACATTCAAGTTTGAAAAGTTTGCAAATTACTAAAACATCTGATATATCTGCTGTTGGATATATTCTACTGTATTCTACTTTACCTTTAAATCACTTAATGGGTACATCCAAAAAGAAAATCACTCTTAAAATTATCGGACCATTTTCTGTAAAATTGGTAATTTTCTTTTAAACATTTGGCTGGTCTGCTGCACTAGATCCTGAATGATGAGATGAATTTAATGAACCTTGGTTTGTTGATAGACCAAGCTATTGTCTAGAAACCAGCCAGAAAAGCCATATATATAAACACACTATATAAAGATCTTTTCAAAACTTTGATGTCATTAAATTATATATACTCATATGGACTGTTTCCCCTTCAAAATAGACAGGGTAGTGAAAGATTACAAGACAGGTTGGATCATATGACCTTTTCATAATCAATGTCTCTAATGGATGAAATTTAAGGACAGACAAACAGTTGTAAGTAATATAAATATATCCTGCATTTTGTCTACTTACATGTTTTTGAATGAATTTAAAATACAATATTAAATATTTGATCATATGTACTGACTGATTTTTGTGCACTTGATATGGGTTAATAAGTATGTATAATTTAAGAATGACCAATGTTAAAGCCAAATTTATCATATTGTGTTACATATATTGTATATAACACAGACAGGTTAGCTACTGTAACTATGTAACCTTCTGTAAAAAAAAAAAACAGCCAGTATTACCATTATTATTCCATTTGTTAGACTCTAGGAAAAAGGAAATTACCTTAATTAAAAGCTCAGTAAAAAGTGTTCAAGAAAAAAAGCAATTTTTCAAAGTACTTACCTCTTTTCTACTCATTTTGGCAATAAGTTCATCAGCTAGACACGCGGAAGTATAGGCGGTGTCCAATTTTTTCACTAAGTTTAATATACAATGCTCAATGTTTTTTTCCATGTCTGAGTAGACCTGGATTGTTGCTGTGGACATTTGTCTGCGAGAAGCTGCAGGTTTCGGTTGTGGCGGCAAAACTCTTTGTCCAAAGTCTGAAAACTCAAAAGTAGTATTTGCATTAGTCATACCAATAACAACTCTCTCATAAGTTTACTTTACTCACTTCTAGCAGCTTATCAATGTATTCAATATTTTTCACAGCTAGCAAAAATACAGTGACTCTACAAAAAGAGAATAAGCAAGGACAACTATCACTTATGTGATCATATGAATAACTTCAATAATATGACTTGTAATTTAATATACTGCAGTGGGGTACTTTCCATCAAGGGTATATATTGCAGTGGGGTACTTCCCATCAAGGGTATATATTGCAATGGGGTATTTTCCCATCAAGGGTATATATTGCAGTGGGGTACTTTCCATCAAGGGTATATATTGCAGTGGGGTACTTTCCCATCAAGGGTATATATTGCAGTGGGGTACTTCCCATCAAGGGTATATATTGCATTGGGGTACTTTCCATCAAAGATATATATTGCAGTGGGGTACTTCCCATCAAGGGTATATATTGTGGTGGGGTACTTCCCATCAAGGGTATATATTGCAGTGGGGTACTTTCCATCAAGGGTATATATTGCAGTGGGGTACTTCCCATCAAGGGTATATATTGTAGTGGGGTGCTTCCAATCAAGGGTATATATTGCAATGGGTTACTTTCCATCAAAGGTATATATAGCAGTGGGGTACTTTTCATCAAGGGTATATATTGCAGTGGGGTACTTTCCCATCAAGGGTATATATTGCAGTGGGGTACTTCCCATCAAGGGTATATATTGCAGTGGGGTGCTTCCCATCAAGGGTATATATTGCAGTGGGGTACTTACAATCAAGGGTATATATTGCAGTGGGGTACTTCCCATCAAGGGTATATATTGCAGTGGGGTACTTCCCATCAAGGGTATATATTGCATTGGGGTACTTTCCATCAAAGATATATATTGCAGTGGGGTATTTCCCATCAAGGGTATATATTGCAGTGGGGTGCTTCCCATCAAGGATATATATTGCAGTGGGGTGCTTCCAATCAAGGGTATATATTGCAGTGGGGTACTTCCCATCAAGGGTATATATTGCAGTGGGGTGCTTCCAATCAAGGGTATATATTGCAATGGGATACTTTCCATCAAAGGTATATATAGCAGTGGGGTACTTTTCATCAAGGGTATATATTGCAGTGGGGTACTTTCCCATCAAGGGTATATATAGCAGTGGGGTACTTCCCTTCAAGGGTATATATTGCAGTGGGGTGCTTCCCATCAAGGGTATATATTGCAGTGGGGTACTTCCCATCAAGGGTATATATTGCAGTGGGGTACTTCCCATCAAGGGTATATATTGCAGTGGGGTACTTTCCATCAAAGATATATATTGCAGTGGGGTATTTCCCATCAAGGGTATATATTGCAGTGGGGAGCTTCCCATCAAGGGTATATATTGCAGTGGGGTACTTTCCCATCAAAGGTATATATTGCAGTGGGGTACTTTCCATCAAAGGTATATATTGCAGTGGGGTACTTCCCATCAAAGGTATATATTGCAGTGGGGTACTTCCCATGAAGGGTATATATATTGCAGTGGGGTACTTTCCCATCAAAGGTATATATTGCAGTGGGGTACTTCCCATCAAGGGTATATATTGCAGTGGGGTACTTTCCATCAAGGGTATATATAGCAGTGGGGTACTTTTCATCAAGGGTATATATTGCAGTGGGGTACTTTCCATCAAGGGTATATATTGAAGTGGGGTATTTCCCATCAAGGGTACATATTGCAGTGGGGTGCTTCCCATCAAGGGTATATATTGCAGTGGGGTACTTTCTATCAAGGGTATATATTGCAGTGGGGTACTTCCCATTAAGTTTCTATACTGCAGTACTTAACAACCCATCAAGAGAATACATTAAAGAGGGGTACTTTCCATCAAGAGTATACATTACAGAGGGGTACTTCTCATCAAGAGTATACATTGCAGAGGGGTACTTCTCATCAATTACATATATGGCAGTGGGGTACTTACTATCAATTTAATATATTGCACAGGATTATTTCCATTCAAGTTTATGTACGGCAGTGGATTATTTTCAATCATGGGTAGATATTGCAGTGGGGTACTTCACATCAATTTTAAATTTTGCAGTGTGGTAATTCCCATCAATTTAATATACTGCATTGGATTTTTTCCTTCAAGTTTATATATGGCAGTGGATTATTTCTCATCAAGGATATATACTGCAGTTTTGAACACTTAATTATTATTTAAAATCAATATGAGTTTTTAAATTACACTGCATGAACAATGGAAGAATTCAATGATTGATTTGTATTATGGCAAAATTTTACTGAATATATGATGCACACAATATGTCTTAACTTCTTTACCATTTCTTAGTAGACATAGTTGTGCCTAAAATATTTATCTGCACAATTACAAGCATCTTAGTAAAATAAAAATAGACTACATAACTGCTTCACATTACATGTCCTCTATGTAGGACAATAACAAATCTAATTAAAACTAGATCTCTGCTGTCCTATGTGAAGATCTGATAATAACCACATAAGGGTAATGTTCTCATGACCTTTGAATTAGCCAATGGATATGTTGCTTTCAATAATCTGATGCTCTTCAGCCTCAGTGTTCTTTCTCCAGACATGAAGAAAGAAGACTTCAGCTGATTGGTTGATAAAATTAGCAATTAATGTAATAACATAGGTTACCAGAATATGACCCACAAGTGGTTACTGTCAGACCTTCATGTATAACAACAGAGATCTGATTTTAATCTGATTGGGCCACTTGGAAGGTATGATTGACTCTGAAGAATTATTTACCAATGAGACACAAAAGACCTGGACCAAGTAAGTTGTCTAAAACAAAATTAACAGTGTAGAAACTGTTATTTTCATTTTTCAACTTAGTCAGACCTTTAGATCCTAAAATCTATCAGGGCTTTTATTGTCGGAAGTGCAAGCCATTAACAATGTTTGGTCAAAGAACTTATTCTATTCTGCATTTCTTAAGTTATCCAGCAAAACCCATTTTTCCTTGACCCACAATCAATTTAACCTTTTCACACCAAAATGAATAGAGCACCTCCATACTTTAAATGTATGTACACCATAAATGTTAGTCAGGATGTGTTATCTTAAACAAAAATTAGCATGTAAAAGCCATTTTTCTTTATTGGTCACAATGAGCATGACCTTTTACCTTTTACCATATAATCAGTAGGTTCTCTTTTACCAACATACAAGTTAACCATAGTTTCAAGAGGTCATTGGTAGTGAACTGAAAGGTTTGTGCAGAAACCATTTATCTTCTTTGTTCTTTGTTGTTGACTCACAAATCAATAGACTTTATTTGTACTCAGTACACAAGTCATCCATAAACTATGATTGAAAATATAAATCTTATGTGCAGAAACAATTCTTCTTCCTTCAGTCACAATAACCTTGAACTCTAATCCAAAAATTGCTTAGGTTGTTTTTCTGTGAAGAACAACCAGTTTGTAAAGTTTGGTGATCTTAATTGCTGTACAACTTCAAATCTTCATCAAGGAAAGGAAAAAGTTAATGGACAGATAGATGGATGGACAACCAGAAAGAAATTAATGGACAAATATATACATGGACAGCCAGAAAGAAGTTAATTGACATATATATATATATATATATATATATATATATATATATATATATATATATATATATATATATATATATATATATATATATATATATATATATATATATACATGGACAGCCAGAAAGAAGTTAATGGACATATATACATGGACAGCCAGAAAGAAGTTAATGGACAGATAGATGGATGGACAACCAGAAAGAAATTAATGGACAAATATATACATGGGCAGCCAGAAAGACGTTAATGTACATATATATACATGGATGGCCAGAAAGAAGTTGTTTTGAAATATATATTAGACACATCAATGACATTTAATGAGGAATTCTTTCAAGAACAACTATATGTACAAGCAGTCACAGACATGCATATTCCCACACTTTTGACATCCTTCTGAACATGTTTTTTTTCTTGTTTGGCAAACAATATACATTCCTCCTCTCTCAAAATATTTAATGCAATGAAAGATCAAAATGTCCTACATATTTTTTAATCTCTAGTGGTAATATTGCAAAGGACTGCATAAATATTAAATGAAGAAGATAAATTATCAACCTTATCCTTCAACAATTTTTATTTTTAAAAAAACAGTCACATACCTATGCTACAAAGATTTCATTTAAATTCTTAATGCAGTGTGGGAATGTAAGTTAAAACAAACTGAACACCAAAGATAAAATAAATCTGCCAAAAATAGGCCCACAGAACACATCACAACTTTATTGAATATCTTAACCAGCAACATGTAGCCTAAATAATTCAATAAAATTTTCAAATTAATGAGGGTGGAGAAACAATAACATTAAATTCCTCTAATATTCCATTTAATTTTTATTAAAAAAATTCAGCACAAAAAAATGGACCAGAGAGAAAATTAAAACTTATTGAGCATCTCTAAATGAAATAAATTGTCTTACTTAAAAAGTTACCACAAGAAATTCAGGACATGTGATGACAATATGTATTTTCAAAAATCTTTCATGATAAATTGTCAAGCGAGGGGACGGTGGAAAAGAATAAAACCTTATGGCATATATTACAACCACCAAATATCAAGCCTACAAAGTTTCATCTCAGTCTTCTAAACAGTGTGGCATGTGAAACAAAGACAAGCTTTATCATGGATGGACAAAAAATATAAACAAAACATACAAAGACTGGTGCACTCTAAGCTAATGTACAAGATAATGATTGTACTTTGATCCCCAAAAACATGACGTAATGTGATTTTTAGAAATGAACACTGAAAAATTACATCAAACAAATACAAAGCAGGGATGTCTACAGCCTATTAAAATTCAAACATTTTCATTGAAATCCTAAAGTTTGAAGAATGATTCCAAATGTTTGCATTGGTAATCAAAGAGAACTGCAGAGATACATCATTCAACAGCCAAAACACCAACAATCCTAAATGATTACTGAATATTAGAAATAAAAGTATTTGGTAATCAAAGCTGTTTTGGTAAAATAAAGGTATGTGAAATTTTAGTGGCTACAGCAGAAATGTGAGGTAATTAAAGCTACCGATACTCTGAAATTACAACAAGAATTTATTTTGATTAAGACATACTCCAAGTCTGAGCTGTGAGTTTTGATTTGTATGACTGAATAATAGCAATATTTGAATGGGATATTTACAAAAAAATTTTTTTGAATGTAATTATATCGTTTTCTGAAAATATTACAATATTTCTAGTTATTAGAAAATGGTCTCTAACAAAGGGACTGAAATAGAACATATGAATTGTTACATATACATGTAGTCAATAGTAATAAAAATGTTATTGATTTCTATCCAACAATTCATGTAATTCTAATTATTCACTCCTTTAAAAAATATGTAACTGCTAATGTCCGAATAGTAAGATCATGTTTATTTAAAATAAATAGATTAGTTATGAATAAAAAAAATAATTTCATTCTAGATTTTTATAATGAAGTTTTCTATTAAAAACACTACTGAATATGATCATAATACAAAGAAATGAAGGTGAAAGTGAAGGTTAAATGTTAACCAGAACGTTAATATGCTAGAAGACCCTGCTAATGCAACACGTATGAGCAAAGTTTTAAAGCAAACACAGGAATCATAACTCCATATTATTTAGTAAAATTGTCACTGACCCATGTCTTGATACTATAAAGACTTACATTGTATATCATTTGAAATAATATTGAGTTGAAATGAAATTTCAATTGAAGGACAAAGTTCTAAGTCAGACAGGGAACATAATTTTATCAAATTCTGGAAAATGGTAAAAAATAATACTTGACATAGGTGTTCCTAATGTAAAATATTTTCCGAATTGTGAATCCACAAGGTTTTTCAAAGCTTATTATGAGAACATAGCAGTATGATAGAAAGGAAGAGAAAAGTTCTAGGTCAAATTATTGGGTAAATGGTGAACATGCAATGAGTTGAATCTTCCCGTTGTAAAAAACCTTTAAAAAATGGTTTGAAACCATCAGGCCTTTGAAAAACATTTGTAATGAAACAAAAATTGTGATGAAAGTTCAAAATTAAACAATTGCTGCAAATATAAACTTTTGTTGGAAAATATACGAAATGATCATAACAAGACCTTTTCAGATAAAGATAGAAACCAACATTAGTTTGAATCTGTGAAGCACTTCAAAAGTTACTGAAATGAAGAAAGTCTGTAGTATGAAATGGAATGGGATGTGGGATAGATGGATATGGCAAACAAAATAGAAGCCTTCCAAAGATAGAATAAAACATAAGAGATATAGAAGAGCGCTTACTAAATAAAAAATTAATTAAATGTGATGGGTCTATCATGCTATATATTCTTGAATGAAGGGTGACTGCACAAATGATGCATAGAAATCTCTACTTTTATCTGCATTTCAACGAAATAAAAAAAAACAAGAAGGCCATAACCTGCATGTTAAACACACAATAAAAAAACTGAAAAACTTTTAACCAAAGCAAATGGATTCTGCTAATGCTAATGTCTCTGCCATTGCCAGAAAAGTGACTTCTGTGTCTCAGTTTCCATTAAATGGGATAAACTATATATAATCAGTGAAACAGTAAATAAATATTGAGTCCCAAACATTTCAATTGTATTTGTCTGTAATTCAACCCATTAGCTTGCAAGAGAACAAAAATGACACTCTGAAAAGATGCTAGTAAATAAAGAAATTAGAATGAAATGGTCAATTTACAAATACTACTTTTAATTCTGGAATTTGCATTATTGGTCTGTATATCTACAACTATGATGACAAATATTTTTTAAAAAAAACATTAGGTCAGTATATGAATCAGATGAAAAAACAACAGCAACATTCAAAATCAACATCTTATCCAAGAATGATATTAAAAACTTTTTGAGTGACCAGTGCTTCATATGGCATACCTTTAACTTTGCCCATCATTTTGCTAAATGTTCCATGTGGTCCTTGATGATAAATCTTCTTCATAACTTCTTTTATTTCTGGAATGAATTGTGGCTGTTTGTGGAATACAACTATGTTTATGTTTTGGAGTTGATGTCCAGTGTTCTCTTCATCAAACTGTACCAAAGCCTCAAAAAAAGTCTCTGCTATCTTCTTTGGATCAAACTCAATGGAGCCACCACCTAAAAATTAAGCATTTTATAACTGTAGAATGAACATAAAAGAGAAGAAATTAAAATTTTACCAGTACTCATTGGGGATAAAATCAAGTCAGATAATATTGAACCTTCAGGACTAGAAAACTGAAGCATACAGTAAAATATGAAATAGTTGGAAGAACTATATGTGAATTTGTGTATATTAATCAGTTAATAATAGCACAGTATTGAATAAAGCGTTACCTCACTCTAATGTCAATATTGGTGAATAACATAGAAAAAATTTTAAAAAATAAAAATATCAAAGAATTAAAAGCAGTAACAAGATTTGCTAAAGGTCAGATGTTCAGCAGCACAGTGCCTCAATGACCACACAAGGTCAAGAGACTAATGATGGTGATGATGATTAATGGATGAACCATAAAAAGGATCACAAATGGGGATGATTGAAAAAATAACAAACAGAGCTGAAAGAATGTTATGATATTAAGGAATATTGACAATATCAATGCAAAATCTGAAATCTTTTGTAACTGGTCATGTAGATAATGCAATAATTTAATACGTAACATCCTAGATGTCAACGTTTCAACATATATCATTGATATGTTGTAATTGTCTTCCACCTCTCCCTCAATAACTCATGCAAAATGGGATCCAGAAACACAGACTGCACTGTAAGTGATGGCACGAATTACAGAGGGACCTCCAAAATGATATGCTAGACATCCAGAAAACTATGGGGATGTGGAGAAAACTGGGCTGTTTAATGACTGAATCCTTGTTTTATTATCACATCAAGAATAATTGAAAATAAAGCTCTTTATTAAATGAAGGTGTTCATTATTCTATATAAATTACATTTATTTTCAAGATGTCCAAAATATGAATGATCATTCCAACTGGTTTCCATGACTGTCACTTATATGTAAAAATATATGTTTATTACTTGACTGCTTTGTCTTGATTAGTCTGATTGCCTGAGTGTTATATAACAGTGTTGAGTACAGCAGGGAACCAGACTAACTCCTGATACATCACCAATTTTAGTATTGTTCTGTTAGTAAAATAGTGATTCCATGATTTCATAGCTAGTAACAGTGAAACTTCTTTTCATCCTTGAGAATAATTCTAAGTGTCAATTCAGGAATTCTTTGAAACTCATTTCCCCCAAAATGGCCCATATCTGTGAAACAAAGATTTTTATTTTACAAAGTTTTCATTTCATTTATCTGCCTTGTTATCTTTGATCACAGTTAAGACTGAGTAGGTTAACTCAAGGTAGTTTAATTATATTACGTACACAATAAATTTATAACAGTGTTACATTGATTAAATGAAATGAGTTCACTTGACATATGACTGAGATTGCTAAATCTTAAGCATGTAGGATTTGCATGACTTTTAATTTTTCATTTATTCCACCTCCTTTACTTGATTCAAAAGATGTAACTAACATTACAATACAAAGATGGTCAGGTTTTAATTCAGTGCAACAATACTACAAATACTTCTGCAGTCAGATATCAAAACACGGTTGTCACTTAATAAGCTTCTTAGATGAAATGCTCGTGGACATAGCTGTGACAGTAGATTGACAAATTTTATGTTAAAATACAAGAGAACACATTCAATTTATGATGATTACACTTAAGAGGAACAAAAGATAGAATTAAAACACAAATTTCACTTGATAAAACATTATTTAATTGGTATTTATTTATTAATGTGATGACTCCACTAGGTATGACATTTTCTTTGATTAAAATTTTCTTGAATATCATTATTTACAGTGTACCTAGAATGTCGGTTGCAAAGAAAATGTAACAAATTATATGACTTCTTATTAACCTTTAAAGTGCTATACTGTTTTGCAATACAAGATCCCTCAGTGCTGAAATGTGGGAGAAAACAAAGAAAGATAACTGCACAATTTTTAAATTTCATGTATTTAATAAGTTTACACAATGGATACACAAACCCTATATGAAAAATTATGGTGGATGTATAGATTAGCATCAAGGCACATGTGTAAGTTTAACATATTTGCATGTACAGGTGCAAATACAGGTAAAATGACAAGTTATCATTGTATTTCATCTCTTTTTAGTTAGGGATTTTTTTTATTATATTCTTTAGTAGTTCAACGATGTATATGTACATGTTATGTCTGTTCTAATGTAATATCTAAATTGTAAAAATCACAAGTAGAGAAAAGATATGTTTTACAAACATCCACTTCACGAATGTCAGAGGTAAGTTTACATACATCCCCACGACCAAAGTCGGTAATAAATGTCTCACATCTTAAAGATGTTTGCTATCTTCTGAATCCCTCATAGTTCTTTCTTCTCTTATCAGTCTCAAATCATGTCAATTTCTGGCTCAAAATCACCCATGGGTATTTCTATCAACAGTTTGCCAGCTCCAATAATCTCCTCTTCCTTAAACTCTTCAAAATACATTGTTATCATTATATGCAACCAGTATTTGTTGAATGAAATCAACATCATATTCTGTGTCACCCATTTTAATTTTTCCAGGTACCATGTGCTCAGGAGTGAGTATTTGTAAAACTTCTTTGATAAATGCACAGTAAAGAACAATGGAATGCTTGTCCTGGACCCCAATGTATCAATCAAATAGTTTTACAAGCAGTCATGACAAATTGAAATAACAGGATAAGTACATTGTTGCTTACCTGAGCTGCTACCAGTTCTATGAGACCTGGACCGACAGCTTGAGTAGCACTTGGGAGTTAAAAGTTGATATTTTGATCAAGTTGATTAAAATTTCCAGGTCCAATCTACCATTTTCAATGACAACACATGTGATATATCAAAGTTGCCATTACCAATTTTGATTGTGAATTTCTTCAAGTTCAACAAATAGGGATGAATTTTTAGGTATCTTATGAAAGAAAAGGTGGAATCCATTCCTGACCCATCTCTAAAACTGGGTTTGTGAGTTATCAGGGTGAAGTATTGAGGGAGTGGTGTATTTAAAAAATCTTCAATTGTAACATTCTTTTTACTGGTATTGCAGGGTGAAGGTCTCTGACTTTGAGTAAGCATGATATTACAGCCAGTTGCACAAGCATAGTTCATGCATTAATAATTACCCTGCTGCAGATTTTAAAAAAAATATTACTACTTTGTTCCTTATTCCTACTTTGTAACTAATATTTAAGACTTTAATATGGTCTTTCATACCATGTTTTTAAATATTTTCTGCACCATTTCTGAACTGATATAAAGGTAACTTATATATCCTAAACTTTTTATTAAAGATAAAAAAAATACCAACCTGTACCCAAAACTGGAAATGATAAAGACACCAGCTTGTGTTTCTTGGCTTTCTCAAAGCACTTTTGAAATATTTTTTTCCAGCCTGGAAGGTGTTCCTGAAATTTGACATGCATGATCTCTTTGCATGGCAAGCCAGTGATGTTCATAACCACAACACCATCCTTTCTTAATTCATCCACTGTAAATACACAAATCATTTCTGTTTGTAACCAATTTATTTATGTAGCAAACAAACATGAGCTAAATAAACATTTGTTGAGCACTAAAGACAAATCATTGCAACTATAGATTATTGAAATGAACCACCTGATCATTCTAAAAGAATATATATGTTAAGCAACTTCAAAATTATAAAAATATGCTTGCTTCACAAAGAAAACTTATTTTCAAAATATACTTCTGGTCATGGCACATTCAAACAGAGGTGTGTGAATTAGATGAATATAAAAAAATATCTGATGTGCAGGTAGAGAGGAAAAAAGAAATACAAAATTAATTCCATTTCTTGATGTGCCAACAATTAAAGTGCTAGGATCAGCAATGAGAACAATGAAAAACAGTGATGGGCAAAAATAAACATATTTTATTTGCCTTATCTTCAAAGTAGCCTTTAAGCAAACTCTTAATTTCTTGTTTCAATGCTGACATTTTTCTACTCTTAATGTTTATAAGAATGTCTTCAATGTCAGCAATACAAAATCAAAAACATTTCTGGAATTCAAATTAGAGTAATTGGCAGAGCTAAAGAATTTTTTAAAGGTATTACCATATTTCTTATTCTTGCATCTTTCTTCAAGATCTTTGCATTTCTTCTTCAATGAATTAGCAACATCACCTAAAGTTAGAAAATATTCTAGTGAAAATTTTGATCAAACATTATTTAATATTTTGAATGAAACTTCTAAAAACTTCAACCAAAACTATGTTTGTATGATGTGGACATTTTAGTATAAAGTCAAACTAAATGACAGACCTTGCATATACAACAATGAAATACCTTTAATGTTGAGTGTCAAAGGTCTTAATATTACAATTCCTCTTACTGCACACTTTTAACATAAATTATTATGGTGGTCAGATATTACTTAATATATTACACAATAATGTTTAAACGGGGTGTAAGCTATATTAAATGAGAAAACTACATAATGTTACAACTGCTAAATACACTGCAAAAAATTTCATTTTCTAATCCAGATTTTTTACTTCAGTTTTAATATTCTCCTTCCTTCATTAAATTTCTAACAAATATTTATTTAACAAAATATTATTTTTCTTTCACAGAACTAGACAACAAATGTTTTCTCAAGAACATATTTTTTTGCCTCTTCAATATTTTTAACAATTAAATAATTACTGGTAATAGAAAAGCTTATTACCTTGAAAATACCTAACACTTAATTGACTGGCATTTGATTAGGCCCTCAAACAGGTGAGGGAGAACACCAGTAATAATAAACATTAGTTGTTGATACATGGATCTTTTTTTTTCTTTTCTTGAAAGGGACTATGCTGCACATATTTTGTTTAGATAGGTACTGACACAGATTATACAGCTCCAACCATCTTAAAATGCACATTACAATAATGCAATTCAGAATGTAATATAATAATGCTATAGACCGTTGACCAAAATTATGAAAATAATTTCCTGTTTTTAAATTTATTTTTTACAACAATCATCTGCAAAATTTACATTAAAACTACTGTATTTAATGTGAACATTGCCAGAAATAGAAAGTTTTCTATTCAGGAGATGTCATATATTGAAGTCCTAACATGCACATTTCTAATAAGCAACAACTGTAATTTGTCTGTTTTAAGGGTTGTTTTGGCAACAGTACACAGGACACTCAAAATTTCTTTTAGCACTCAAGCCACTTCGGCAAAATAATCTGTGTAAACACACCTCACCTATCACACAAAAGATGAGCCAATGGTAGCTCACCTCACCTGTCACACAAAAGATGAGCCAATGGTATCTCACCTCACCTATCACACACAAGATGAGCCAAAGGTATCTCACCTCACCTATCACACAAAAGATGAGCCAATGGTATCTCACCTCACCTATCACACAAAAGATGAGCCAATGGTATCTCACCTCACCTATCACACAAAAGATGAGCCAATGGTAGTTCACTGTTTATTGACATTTGGAATGCAACAGATAAAAGAAAGAATTAGCTGCAGCATGTCACAATATACATGATGTCACTTTCTCTGATCTTCTGACATCCAAGTGTCAATAAATAATGACATTGTAAGTGCTTGAATACACCCAACGGTACATTATCCAATCAATACAAAGACTGTTAATCATAATTAATGATATATGCTCATTTCCATAATGTTGCTACAAATAAAGTACAATAAAACAATGAAGTGTCACTTTGTTGTCAAATCAGTTTGATTCCAGAAGAGTTCAGCATAAAACTATTTATGAGCAAATTATGATTTTAAAAAAAACTGTTCATTTACATCATCTGAATAATTAATGAATTGAAATGTTTATTCTTTGAATAGAGACGTCCAGAAAAAGAAATGTATTCTGTGAAAGTAAAATTGGATGTCAAGTGACCTAAGTCACACAAAAAACAATTTCAAATTCATAACGACAAACGCTGTTTAATTTGAAGCTGCTTGAAGAATGTTTTTGTTCAGCATTGGACCAACAGTGATAAGGACTGCAACACTGTTGAATGTAAGGCTTAAATTGATATCATCCTGTTCTTCTAAGACTACAAAAATTAAAAATAAATCCTAATGAGCAGGAAGAAGACTCTGATATTGACAGTGATGAGGAAGACTTTGCCAGAAACTCTTCTTATTATTTCTAAAGCCATATTTAGATTAGAGAAAGGACTGACATGGCTACAAAGCCATATTTAGATTAGAGAAAGGACTGACATGGCTACAAAGCCATATTTTGATTAGAGAAAGGACTGACATGGCAATAAAGCCATATTTAGATTAGAGTGAAAACTGACATGGCAATAAAGCCATATTTAGATTAGAGTAAAAACTGACATGGCAATAAAGCCATATTTAGATTAGACTGAAAACTGACATGGCAATAAAGCCATATTTAGATTAGAGTGAAAACTGACAGGGCAATAAAGCCAAATTTAGATTAGAGTGAAAACTGACATGGCAATAAAGCCATATTTAGATTAGAGTGAAAACTGACATGGCAATAAAGCCATATTTAGATTAGACTGAAAACTGACAGGGCAATAAAGCCATATTTAGATTAGAGTGAAAACTGACAGGGCAATAAAGCCATATTTAGATTAGACTGAAAACTGACAGGGCAATAAAGCCATACAGTGTATTTAGACTAGAGTGAAAACTGACAGGGCAATAAAGCCATATTTAGATTAGAGTGAAAACTGACATGGCAATAAAGCCAAATTTAGATTAGAGTGAAAACTGACATGGGAATAAAGCCATATTTAGATTAGAGTGAAAACTGACATGGCAATAAAGCCATATTTAGATTAGAGTGAAAACTGACATGGGAATAAAGCCATATTTAGATTAGAGTGAAAACTGACATGGCAATAAAGCCATATTTAGATTAGAGTGAAAACTGACATGGCAATAAAGCCATATTTAGATTAGACTGAAAACTGACAGGGCAATAAAGCCATATTTAGATTAGACTGAAAACTGACAGGGCAATAAAGCCATATTTAGATTAGACTGAAAACTGACAGGGCAATAAAGCCATACAGTGTATTTAGACTAGAGTGAAAACTGACAGGGCAATAAAGCCATATTTAGATTAGAGTGAAAACTGACATGGCAATAAAGCCAAATTTAGATTAGAGTGAAAACTGACATGGGAATAAAGCCATATTTAGATTAGAGTGAAAACTGACATGGCAATAAAGCCATATTTAGATTAGAGTGAAAACTGACAGGGCTACAAAGCTTTAATGTTGAGCCTTTACACATACAACCATGAAATTCTTCCAGTAAGGTATGCACATATGCTAGTTAACAGTACCTATTCTATTTGTACTAGTACTTTCTGTGTGCTAGTTAACAGTACCTATTCTATTTGTACTAGTACTTTGTGTGTGCTAGTTAACAGTACCTATTCTATTGGTACTAGTACTTTGTGTGTGCTAGTTAACAGTACCTATTCTATTTGTACTAGTACTTTGTGTGTGCTAGTTAACAGTACCTATTCTATTGGTACTAGTACTTTGTGTGTGCTAGTTAACAGTACCTATTCTATTTGTACTAGTACTTTGTGTGTGCTAGTTAACAGTACCTATTCTATTGGTACTAGTACTTTGTGTGTGCTAGTTAACAGTACCTATTCTATTGGTACTAGTACTTTGTGTGTGCTAGTTAACAGTACCTATTCTATTGGTACTAGTACTTTGTGTGTGCTAGTTAACAGTACCTATTCTATTTGTACTAGTACTTTCTGTGTGCTAGTTAACAGTACCTATTCTATTGGTACTAGTACTTTGTGTGTGCTAGTTAACAGTACCTATTCTATTGGCACTAGTACTTTGTGTGTGCTAGTTAACAGTACCTATTCTATTTGTACTAGTACTTTGTGTGTGCTAGTTAACAGTACCTATTCTATTGGTACTAGTACTTTGTGTGTGCTAGTTAACAGTACCTATTCTATTTGTACTAGTACTTTCTGTGTGCTAGTTAACAGTACCTATTCTATTGGTACTAGTACTTTGTGTGTGCTAGTTAACAGTACCTATTCTATTGGTACTAGTACTTTGTGTGTGCTAGTTAACAGTACCTATTCTATTTGTACTAGTACTTTGTGTGTGCTAGTTAACAGTACCTATTCTATTGGTACTAGTACTTTGTGTGTGCTAGTTAACAGTACCTATTCTATTTGTACTAGTACTTTGCGTGTGCTAGTTAACAGTACCTATTCTATTGGTACTAGTACTTTCTGTGTGCTAGTTAACAGTACCTATTCTATTTGTACTAGTTCTTTGTGTGTGCTAGTTAACAGTACCTATTCTATTGGTACTAGTACTTTGTGTGTGCTAGTTAACAGTACCTATTCTATTTGTACTAGTACTTTGTGTGTGCTAGTTAACAGTACCTATTCTATTGGTACTAGTACTTTGTGTGTGCTAGTTAACAGTACCTATTCTGTTTGTACTAGTACTTTGTGTGTGCTAGTTAACAGTACCTATTCTATTTGTAATAGTACTTTCTGTGTTCTAGTTAACAGTACCTATTCTATTGGTACTAGTACTTTGTGTGTGCTAGTTAACAGTACCTATTCTATTTGTACTAGTACTTTCTATGTGCTAGTTAACAGTACCTATTCTATTTGTACTTTCTGTGTGCTAGCTAACAGTACCTATTCTATTTGTAATAGTACTTTCTGTGTGCTAGTTAACAGTACCTATTCTATTGGTACTAGTACTTTCTGTGTGCTAGTTAACAGTACCTATTCTATTTGTACTAGTACTTTGTGTGTGCTAGTTAACAGTACCTATTCTGTTTGTACTAGTACTTTGTGTGTGCTAGTTAACAGTACCTATTCTATTTGTAATAGTACTTTCTGTGTTCTAGTTAACAGTACCTATTCTATTGGTACTAGTACTTTGTGTGTGCTAGTTAACAGTACCTATTCTATTTGTACTAGTACTTTCTATGTGCTAGTTAACAGTACCTATTCTATTTGTACTTTCTGTGTGCTAGCTAACAGTACCTATTCTATTTGTAATAGTACTTTCTGTGTGCTAGTTAACAGTACCTATTCTATTGGTACTAGTACTTTCTGTGTGCTAGTTAACAGTACCTATTCTATTTGTACTAGTACTTTCTGTGTACTAGTTAACAGTACCTATTCTATTGGTACTAGTACTTTCTATGTGCTAGTTAACAGTACCTATTCTATTTGTACTTTCTGTGTGCTAGCTAACAGTAGCTATTCTATTTGTACTAGTACTTTCTGTGTGCTAGTTAACAGTACCTATTCTATTTGTACTAGTACTTTGTGTGTGCTAGTTAACAGTACCTATTCTATTTGTACTAGTACTTTGTGTGTGCTAGTTAACAGTACCTATTCTATTTGTACTAGTACTTTGTGTGTGCTAGTTAACAGTACCTATTCCATTTGTACTAGTACTTTGTGTGTGCTAGTTAACAGTACCTATTCTATTTGTACTAGTACTTTCTGTGAACAAAAGTGTTTGTTTCAGACATCACTGGATTTCAAATGGACTACATACATGCATGTATAGTAAGTTTATTATTTCTGCTATTTTGTGTTTTAAAACTGCTAAATGCATTCTTCACATAATATCATTTTGTAGCTAATCTGCATGTATAACTGAAAAAGAGATATTTAATTGACAACAATTACTTGATGTTAATGTATCTAGAAGTACTATGATATATATGATTTTGATCTTCTTATTAAACAACATTCTCCGTCATGATGTTTGGGCCTCAAGTGAAACTGCAATTTAATATGATTTTTATTTTTCAAGTCACTGAAATTTTCAGCAATTTGACTAAACTTGTTTAAAATGCATCTGTCAATTATAAAAAGGGTTGACGTGTATTGAAAGAATGGTGTTACATCATTGTTATATTATTACTCATATGAACTGACTTCTCAAACAGATGACAATACAGTTTTAAAGAATTGTTTTTAAGCTGAGTTGTATACCTTTATTTCATTTTTAAAACATAACTATTGTACAAAATTAAAAATATAAATACAATGAAGTGAAAACCAAAATCTAATTTACATTAATATAAAAGCTATTAATTAAATAAGTGCTTTTTATATAACTTGTAAAGTTTCCAACATGCATACAATGTTTTTGCATTGATATAATTTTTTAAATCATTATTGCCATACCACAGTTCAGTACATGCCATGGTAAGCATAGATATGTAACCAAGTATCATGTTATGACAGTTGTTAGAAAAAGTACATGGTGTGAGATACTGAGGTAATGTCTATGATGCAGAACTCAGGGCAACATTTTTTTAATGTTTGGATAAGTCCAGGAGACAAGTTTTCAAACATATTTAGTTCTGTATTATAATATAATTGAGTTTAAATAATTGGGGTGGGTGGTCAGAATAATGACCAAACAATTGCATTGTATAGTTATGGGCACATCATGTATTTTGTGTTGGTCAAGTCTGAATGATATTGCTGGTTTGGATCTCTGGTGTGTATGTATGTCTAGGTTTCAATGGCATATCAGTACTATACTGGCTATATTGCGCTGTTTAAAAGTTCTAAAAATGTTAAGATAAAAAAACTGCAACATACTTTAGGAAAAATGACCTTATAAAATGATGTAAACATTTAGTCCAACAAGAACAACAAGATATCATATAACATATAAAGATGTTAAAGTTTCTTTACAAAATACACACTAAAAAGGAAAAAATAAAAATAATTACAATACAGATTAACAATGTATTTATCAACTATATTTTTTTTAAAGCATCAAAAAGCTTCTTGAGTTTGCATCAAAATATTTTAAGATTGTGAAACCCTGGATTGAAATCAAGACTACAGATTTTAAAAGCATCATTTCGACCAATGTTAAGAAGAAAGAGGTCCATTTAGCTCTATTGAAATGAAATTAGTGTAATCAAAATGATGGCACAGCAACATAAATAGAGTATCTGAAATAAGTAATGATTTAATATTTAATTTATGAAACGAGTTGAATAATGCCCTGCCTATGAAAGCCATGGTGAGCAACAGCTGGACAATATTCAGTGATTTCATAAATTTAATATTAAATCATTACCTATTTGAGATTCTTATTATTGCATAGTTTGTTTTCCAGTGAGTTTCATAAATTTGATATTGAATCATTACCTATTTGAGATTTTTATTATTGCATAGTATTTTTCCATGTGAGTTTCATAAATTTAATATTGAATCATTACCTATTTGAGATTTTTATTATTGCATAGTTTGTTTTCCAGTGAGTTTCATAAATTTGATATTGAATCATTACCTATTTGAGATTCTTATAATCAGTTTTGTTCATAGTGACATTGCACCTTTCATTTTGTGTGTAAAAAGGGTCCAATATGAAGCTGAATCAGTATTAACAATTAAAAGTAGATCATACCTTTTACACAATAAAAATCAAAGAACAAGTGTCCTTTCAAATAAATGAGCATTTTACACAGACATGATCTTTTATCAGCACAGAATGTCCAATGCATGTGATGTCATACTGTTTGATACAGCATCAGTCAGAATGCAGTAGACAGGTTATGTTTACAATAAATTGTAATTTTTAAAACTAAACATTACATTGTTGTCATACATGTGTGTGTGCTTTGGATTTTAACACAGCATTAACAATGTTCTATTCATATTGCTATAGTGTCTGCAGTGTGGCGATTATAGTGATGTCTAGCACCGAGGCATCATTTCTCATCCTGCCACATTCTACTAAGAACAGGTTGACCAGTCCTAACACTAACCTCTTAATGCTGAGTACCAAAAGTACCATTTTTATAAGTCTTTGGCATGACTTGGCTGGGATTTGAACCCATGATCTCCTGTATCCCAAAATATTCTGGTGAAAGGAGGATAACTGGATGCAGAAATTTCCATATTTAATGTAATGTATTTGCAAAATTCAATTCAGAACAGTATACTACAGAAAACATAAATGAATTTCATTTTCTGTCAGAGTTGCATCACATATTTACTGCATAAATATGTTGTGGTTGGATGAAATTATGTCAGCTGGGAGACTGGTTTATGTCCATTCTATTAATATTTAAACCATGCTTATATATAAGGATCCCTCTATGTTACAAGTATAAAAAATCACCTATACACCCACACCTGCTATCAACTGAACAATAGCCTTCATTTAACATCTTTTTGTTGTTCTTTTCTTGGAGTTTTACACCATTTTTCATAGCATTAGATGTTATAGATGATGTAATGAGCCCCTATAGAAGTAAATTTGCCATATTCTGAAAGAAGTGATCTTCATTCCCAGTTATCATTGGGAAGTCAATTCAAAATATGGCTGTCAAAACATTCAGAACGGGTGGTCAATACTCAGCTCTGAGAGAGAGAGAGAGAGAGAGAGAGAGAGAGAGAGAGAGAGAGAGAGAGAGGTATGCACTAAATGAAAATATCATATTATATCAGAAAATAGCACAATATGCAACTAGCTGTGTTTAATTTGCATTTAAAAACTTACTCTATTCTAAGATTCTATGATATTTTTATATAATATGCTTGTCTATATATGTTGTGTTTTAACAAAAATGATACAATAACTTCTCTTATGACAGTCATACTTGTATTGGTCAGTACCATTGGAAATGTTAGATGCACTAACCTGTATTGGTCAGTACCATTGGAAATGTAGGATACACTAATCTGTATTGGTCAGTACCACTGGAAATGTAAGATACACTAACCTGTATTGGTCAGTACCATTGGAAAGGTAATATATACTAACATGTTTTGGTCAGTACCATTGGAAATGTAAGATACACTAACCTGTATTGGTCAGTACCATTGGAAATGTAAGATACACTAACTTGTATTGGTCAGTATCATTGGAAATGTAAGATACACTAACCTGTATTGGTCAGTACCACTGGAAATGTAAGATACACTAACCTGTATTGGTCAGTACCATTGGAAATGTAAGATACACTAACCTGTATTGGTCAGTACTATTGGAAATGTAATATACACTAACATGTTTTGGTCAGTACCATTGGAAATGTAAGAAACACTAACCTGTATTGGTCAGTACCATTGGAAAGGTATTATACACTAACATGTATTGGTCAGTACCATTGTATATTTTAAATACTGGTACATAAATCTTACCTTGAAATGAAAAGTCCCCACCAACACTGTTCACAATTGCATCTGTTTTCTCATCTAAAATATCTCCTGTGTAAACTTGTACTTTTATTTTGCCAACAAAGCAAGCTGTGAAAAAAGTAAGACTTGATTTAAACACTTTCTAGTACCTTCAATGCAAATGTGTAATAAACAAATAAATATTTCAGAAAGAAATATCAAAACCTTTCCAACATTTCAAATATAGAGATGTTCGATACAAGTCTCCAAGCAATCATTGTTTCTAGCAATAAGAAACAACTTTCAAACCAAAGAAGTTGTGTACCCATGTGAGTCGTTTCATACCAAAAGCAAGCGTTTTTTACCTGACAATTGGAGGGATCATACCCTCCTGTGAACTGTATAATATATGTTTGGTTAATGTCATCTTGAATTGCAAGATGGTTATCCATTCTAGCCACGATAACTGTTGGAAGAAGAACCTTGAAACATCAGTAAGAACCACCAACCCATGGGAGGCCACTGGCAGCTTTTCATTTACACATTTTATAGTTTAGGTTTTGCTGGTACAGTTGACATTTTAGATACAAAAAAGAGATTGTAATTACACTCAATTAAATAATAGCAAAACGTTTGTGTTTGGTTATTGTTCATTTACACTTTTTTTCCTCAATGCTTCCAGTATTGTTAGATTTTACAGTATCTTATCATTAAATATGATCACCAATTGCAAGTGTTTACCAACAAAGCCACTAGCCAGAGAATTATTTTATATCTTGTACAGTTTTTGCCACACACACAACAAAATGTTATCCCGGAGAAGAAAAAGACAGCTTGAATTTTAGACTGAATTTAAATTTACCATAAGTTATTGTGTTATAAATTCTTTCTTCATCATCAATATCTCCATTTATTTCCATCTGCGATGAAAGATTTGAATTTTCTGTCAGGATCAGACAGCGATGTTTCATTTCAAGAGCCTTTAACATGCCTGACTGCTCCTCGGACAGTAATACTTCCTTGATCCCCACTCGCTTCAAGGTGTGTGATTTATTGACAATCTTGCTTGTTTTCACTTTCCAAAGCTCTTTGGCTTTTAGTATTCCTTCTGCAGTTCCTTTCACCATTAGTTTGTCCCCTAAAAATTGATATCATAAATTAATATCAAAATCATTAACCTATATGTTTTATGTGGTTTATTCAATTAAATCAGAGTTTTTCATGACATGATAAACAGACCCATATATCAATGCAAAAGGAACTTTATGAAAGAAGTTGTGATTTCTTTCTTGTATGAGCCCTAGTAAGCAAAGTTAAAACCATTACTGCAAACAACAATAACTTGTAAAAATTAGATTAGAAGATTTTTTTTAAATGTGCAGAAACCATTACTGAGAAAATATATTTATCTTAATCTAATGGAAGGGAATTAAAATATATTAACCATGCATTTTTCAACAGTCAAACTTCAAAAACTGCCATCATGAGACATTATCTAAAAGACATGACATTTTTGTGATATAAAAAAAACCTGCCATTATACTTAAATCTTGTGACAATGTACTCAGAGAGAAACTGTTGTAAATGAGTCTTTGTTAATCTTTAAAATGAGGTCGAATCTCAAACATCTTATTACATCTGCAGCTATTTCAAAAGATGTCAAATAGTTTAGAGGTCTATTTTTTGAGGATGTGTGGAATGTGGGAATGAAATACGGATATCTGCCACAGAAATGTAATTAAATTAATTCTAACACTGATAAAACTTACATGCATTTTGAAATGTATATAAACAGATTATGGCAATGTATACATATATATCAATATGATCTTGCAGTGCATCAATATACACCCAACAAAAGCTTGCAGTGTATCAATATATAACATGATCTTGCAGTGTATAATACATTGACATGATCTTGCAGTGTATCAATATACAACAAGATCTTGCAAGGTATCAATATACATCAACACGATCATGCATTGTATCAATATACATCAACAAGATCTTGCAGCGTATCAATATACATCAACACGATCATGCATTGTATCAATATACATCAACACGATCATGCATTGTATCAATATACATTAACGAGATCTTGCATTGTATCAATATACATAAACATGATCTTGCATTGTATCAATATACATAAACATGATCTTGCATTGTATCAATATACATCAACAAGATCTTCAGTGTTTCAATATACATCACTGTTATCTTGCAGTGTATCAAGATACTGCCTGATCTTGCAGTGTATCAATATACATCAACATGATCTTGAAGTGTATCAATATACATTCACATGATCTTGTGGTGTATCAATATACATCAACAAGATCTTGCAGTGAAACAATATACATCAACATGATCTAGTGTATCAACATACAACAATGTGATATTGCAGTATATCAAGATTCAACAAGATCTTGCAGTGTATCAATATACAATGTGATATTACAGTATATCAAGATTCAACAAGATCTTGCAGTGTATCAATATACAATGTGATATTGCAGTATATAAAGATTCAACAAGATCCTGCAGTGTATCAATATACATTAACAAGATCTTGCATTGTATCTATATACATCAACATGATCTTGCATTGTATCAATATACATCAACACGATCTTCAGTTTCAATATACATCAATGTTATCTTGCAGTGTATCAATATACATCAACATGATCTTGAAGTGTATCAATAAACAACAAGATCATGCAGTGTATTAATATACATCATCATGATCTTGCAGTGTATCAATATTAATGTTTGTGCATTTATCCATCGAGTCAATGAGGACCTCTCTAGTCATCCAAGGTTTTGAGGTGCTGGTTCTGTTCTTTTGTATGTACAGGTGGCTGATGAGACCAATCCTTGCATGGAATGTTTGACTGCATAAGGGACAATGGATGAGTGGAACATCTCTAGGATGGTGGATTACATTCGCTTTTCGTGCTTGTCTCTTCAGCTCTGCAGCTGCCATTCTGCTTGATTTGCACAACTTGGAGTCTTTGTGCAAGGAGGAACACCAACCGACTCAACAGCTTGCTGTTTGTTCCCACGAATCAGGGTTTATATTGAACACTTTCAATTTTATTTTCTGATAGTCTTTGAAGTGTTTCTTTTGACCTCCATGGGATTCATGTCCTTTGCTGTAGTTCACCATAGATGAGTCTCATAGGCAGCTGGTAGTCTAGCATGCTTACAACATGTCCCGCCCAGCATAGCTAGGATTGCTGTGGAGACCTGCTTGGTCGAGTACCTCAGTGCCTGCAACCTTGGTCTGCCACTTGACATTTTTTAGGATTTTCCTGAGACTTCCTGAGACTTGTGGTGTGAAAGTGGTTCAGCTTCCTGACATGGTGTTCAACCAGGTACACTGTCCATGCTTCACATGTGTAAAGTGGTGCGAGAAGCACAACTTTCCTGTAAACCTTCAGTTTGGTCTGGATGCTGATGCCTCTTCTAATTTCCAGACATTGAAACACAGTCTGCCAAAAGTTGCACTGGCCCTGGCAATGTGGTGGTTCACCTCATTGTCAATAGTGACACTCTGTGACAGTGTGCTACCAAGGTAGGTGAAGCAGTTCACTATGTTGAGTTTTAAACCATTGACAGTGATGTTTGGCTCAACAAAAGACTTTCCAAGGACAGGCTGATGCAGGGCTTCAGTCTTCTTGGTACTGATGGTGACACCAAAGCTTGTACAGGAGATAGAGAACCTGTCAATGCCATATTGCAAGTCAGCTTCTGGGCCAGCATTGAGGGTGGAGTCATCTGCAAATAAGAATTCCCTGGTAATGTCTGTCATAAATTTGGTCTTTGCTTGATGCCCCTTGTGGTTGAATAGTTTTACATCTGTATGGTACCTGATCTGATCCAACATCTCCATCTATGAAAGCATTAATCAGCATGGCAGAGAACAATAGACTTAACTGTGTCTATGCCAGAACACAACCATGCTTGACGCCATGGCTCAGATGTCTCTTCATTATCCTGGACTCGTGCCTGCATGCCATCATGGAAATGCTGCACCATGGATATTAATTTTCTAAGGCATCCATACTTAGCCATAACCTTCCACAAGCCTTCTGCTAACAGTATCCAAGGAACAATTTGGACGATTTTTGGAATGTGGGAAGAAATTGCAGATATTTGCCACAGAAATGTAATTAAAATCTAACACTGATAAAATTTCCAAGTATTTTGAAATATACATAAACAGAATATGGCAGTGTATACATATACATCAACATGATTGTGCAGTGTATCAATATACAACATGATCTTGCAGTGTATCAGTATACATGAACAAGATCTTGCAGTGTATCAATATACATCAACATGATATAGTAGTGTATTAATATACATCAACATATGGCAGTGTAATAATATGAATAAACAGGATACATCAGTGTATCAATATACAAAAGGGTACTGCAGTGTATTAAAATACCTCATCATGATATAGCAGTGTCAATATACATAAACATGATGTGGCAGTATACCAATATACCAGGGAGAGTAAATGTTATGCAAATGAGAAAATTCTTGCATTTGCCAGTAAATGTGAAAATTAGCACTTAATGAACCCATTTAAAATAATTGTAAATTGATAGATTATTAGATTTTTGAGTATCTGAGGATCTTTAAAATGATAATCATGCATATAAAAAACATATTATCCTTAAATTCATTGCCCTCTACCAGTCTCTATCATGTAAATATATTGCAACTCAATAGCTGGTCTACATGTATCTTCAAATTTAGTGAGGAAAACAAAATTTACTCAAATATCACTTACAAAGTAGATTACAATCAAATAATGACTTGAAGTTAGTTTATGAAAAAAATATTAAATGCTTAATTTAGAGTTGTCATGAAATTGTAATGATGTTTACGTATTATACTTAAAAGTCTTTGTTACATATTCTGACATTTCACAAGCAATCACCCTTATATCATCAACAATGATGTAAAACTAAC
Source organism: Unio pictorum (assembly GCA_030141615.1). Lineage (NCBI taxonomy): Eukaryota > Metazoa > Mollusca > Bivalvia > Unionida > Unionidae > Unio > Unio pictorum. The sequence continues at coordinate 1,504,574 of JARLTB010000185.1, read as the reverse complement.
CTTGCAAGGCTAACTGAAGATGCAGATCTCCACTCGTCTCCTCTATTTCCTTGTAATCCTTTGGTTCCCAGAAAGTCTGCATGAATTTCTTGATAACTGGATTACATTGGATCATCTCTTCAATAACTGTGTTCCTTTTTATGAATTCTTTAAGTTCTTGTAAGATGTCTGCATAAAGACCATCCATGCTAATCCAGATGATGTTTGTTAGATCATTTGTAACAACAATATGGACTAATCCATAACATCTTGACTCTGTTTCAGCTTGATACATTTTCCAATCTTCTGTGGTAACAAAGAGCTGTGATGCTTGTGACAATGGGATGTTTACCTCCTTGACCATTTTCTTCATCTGGGTTGCAGCATGTTCTGCACTGTGTGCTGGAATACAGTAGACAAAAACATGACATTTCTCAGTGCTAACATCCCAATCAACAATCAAGCCATCTGTTTCCATCTCTTTAATAATGTAATTTTTTGGGGCACCTTCTTTAATGAACTGATTGAAATGGTCTGTGGAATCACTGATTTCAAATGGTTCATCAAATTTTCTGAGTTCTTCAAAAATCAGCAATTTTGCATTATTTCTGTCCTCTAGAACACCACTCAATACAATTTCTTCAGATGACTGTTCAAAATGTACATCAAAGTCAGAAAACTTAGCTCTAAGCTTCTGAAAGATTCCATTCCTGTCAAGCAAACGTTTCTTTGCTGCAGACTTTAAAGGCATTGTTTCTTTTGCAACCCTTTTTATGCGTTCGAGTTTCTCTTTTTTCTTCATTACTTGTACATGGGTGGTTTTTACTTCATCATAAAACCCAATCACCTGTATGTAATCTTCAAATATTTCCTCCAAAAGCATGATGTCTTTACCCTCAATCAAGGATTTAATAAAATCTATTAAATCTTTCCAGATGTTTGACAGGTTGGATATTTTTTCAATTAGAAATATGCTTGATAAACACTTGTTCCAATTCTCTTCTGCATCTTTCCTCCATGAGATCACAAGCTTTCTGCAATCTTTGACCTCTAGATTCAAAAGACAACTTAGAACCACAACATCCTTTTGAAGCTCAATCCCAGTATGTATTTCCATCATGGCCACTTGCACTGCTTTCATGGCTCTATGATTTGATTGCACATATGTTACAATTACAGGATCCACTTTGTGTGCAAATGGTTCTGGGATATTAATTTCATGAATGGCAGTGTTCCAAGCCGTCCAACATTTGAATTGGTAATATGGAGAAACATTCAGTGGGATGTTTTCTACTTTATGCTGCATGGCACACACTCGTTCTATGGCTGAAATAAGTGAAAGCAGTGTCATGATTTACAATATTTGTAATTACTCAATTTTATTTAACTTCACACTTTAAAAAACAGCATAAAAAACAAAACTATAAAACTGTAAGAAAAGAGCAAATTTCACTCCACTATATACTTATATTCAACTGAGTCCAAGAAACTGAGCTCAACAACATGAAACTAAGTTAATATTTCATCAAAACATAAGTGACAGCCTGAAATAGGAAACAGGCTATTGAGTAGTATAATATAAGTGTTACCTTGAACTTGATACAGGTGGTAAGACTGTGAATACATGTGACACTGCAAATTCAAGATATACAAGCTAAACCTTCATTAAAAATGATTTCACTGATTGAAAAGTTTTAACAGCTAACCTATAAGCTTTATATTGTCAGCTTATTACAATATTAACTACTGATATATTGTGCCTTAGTGTATTGTTACTTTCTTCCCAACTCAAATTATGTCCTGAAGAAAAAAAATGGAAATGTTTTACCCATATATGGACACAAGACACCGATTTATATTTTTCCTTGCCATGACAATGCTCGTATGGTTGTAGCCTGTGACACACTAATTATGACTAATTATAATTATTATATAACTAATTATAATTATTATATATATAACTAATTATGATATATAACTGGTTCAAGTTTCATTAAATCATCTTCAGTGTTTCAAAATCATAATTTAGACAAGGAAAGAATTACTTTGACCTTCCCCTTGAGGAATAAGGCCTTGTTCCATAATGCAATACACTGTCTAGTCATGATATTTATATTGCCAAGACTTGGTTAAAATATCTCCAGCAGTTAATAAATTAAGCTTTACAAAAGTATGTAAGTTGCCTAGTGCTTGTTTCCAAGTTGCCCTAATCTTAATTGTGAGGCAGGTCATGTGGTTATAGTTCCTGACATACCATTTACAGGGATTGAACCAGCATCCCCACCCCCAAAATGCTGAAAATTTTCCTTACATCTGTAGGGCACATGTAAGTGCACAATTTCACAAGTAAATGAAATGATGCAGAACACTTTCAAAATCTTCAAAAAAGATTATCAACTATTATTATTATTTATTGACTTGAAAACTGTTCATTTATGTACAAGACTATAGCTATTATGTCATTATACATGTACTATATTATATCTGTTGATAAAAGCTTGTATCAAACTGAGCTAAAGACCGTTCTGAAAATTTTTTGGAATCTCTTGCAAGTCCTTGAGCTCTAAGACTTGTAAATTTTTGGCCAATGCACAAAGGTAAGCCATCATCCACAATGTAGTTGCAGATGCTTAGCTTCTTGAAGAGATCTTTGGCCTTAAATGTTAATGAATGTTCTTTTCAAGATTTATTCTGATGGAATATTAGCAGTGGTTGATACTATTAGCAAATTAGGAGCCAGCCCATACACAGCATGGGGCACCATACAATGTAAGATGCCTCCCAATATTTGTGCTTTTGGAGGCAAACAAAAAACAGATGCATGTCTAAATCTGATCTTCCTTGCTTTTTAATTTTCGCAATGTTATGGCACACAATTTTGCCAGCTAACCTATAAGCTTTATATTGTCAGCTTATGCACAGTTAACTACTGATATATTGTGTCTTAGTGTATTGTTAATTTCTTTACAACTCAAATTATTATGGTATGTGACATAATGCATAGACATGATGTATACTTCGGTAAGGTACTTTCATGAAAGTCTCTCCAGCAATGACAAAGTTATGAACCAGTAAAATAAACACTAACTGATGAATGGACAATGCTATAACTTAGTGCACATGGGGTTAAATGGGAGTATCAAAAGATGTGACTGGTCAATGGAGTTCAAAAAGTAGGATCAGGTTAAAGTAAACTTATAATATTATAGTGGCATAGTGCTCTTCAATATATAAGCAAATGTATTTATGACTCTACAATAAATAGGGTACAAGAAACCAAAGCATAAATATACAGAGTGCACATGATCAGCAGAACACAAATATAAATTAGGTTACAATGACCTCTTTACGATATATTAGCAAAAAAATCTATAGGATATATTAGCAAAGTACTCTTTTAGATATATTAGCAAAGTTCTCTTTCCGATATATTAGCAAAGTACCCTTTACGATATATTAGCAAAGTACTCTTTACAATATATTAGCAAAGTACTATTTACGATATATGTATACAAAGTCTCTGGAGTATACAATGAACAGATTCTAAGGGACCTATTTAAATATGAGAAAACAGTGTCCATAATCAATGAGGCATACAAACTAGGTCATGGTGACCTGCTTATGGTATATTGCTGTAGCAGTCTTCAGGATGTATGCAGGTGCAAAATGTTATAACCACACAATTAACAGGGTCCAATAAATGTCCCTAAATATACAAGATGTACATGATTGCTAAAGTATAAAAAGTCAAAGTGACAAAACCTATGACAGGCTGCATGTAAATGTAACACTACGACTGTACAAGCAATCAAGCTGGAAAAAGTAAACTAGGTACAAAGGTATACAATTATTGATTCCTATGCTGAGATGATCATGGTTATGATTTCAAGCATATCTAAAGCACCATAAAGAGATAAAGGTGAGATTTGCTGAATTCAGTTTTTATTTCTTCTTTCCAACAAATTCTACATTAAACTATTCTGATTACATGTTGGTGTCATTACTACCTTCTGAAAATTTTCTGCTATTTAATGTCTGATTTCCAAATTTAGCTTAGCTCATATGCTATACCTTAAAACATGTAGTGTTAGTGTCTGAGTCAGTTATTATTCTACATTTTAAAACATGTAACGTCTGAGTCAGTTATTATTGTACATTTTAAAACAAGTAGTGTCTGAGTCAGTTATTATTCTACACTTTAAAACAAGTAGTGTCTGAGTCAGTTACTATTCTACACTTTAAAACAAGTAGTGTCTGAGTCAGTTATTATTCTGCACTTTAAAACATGTAGTGTCTGAGTCAGTTAATATTCTACACCTGAAAACCAGTAGTGTTCAAGTCAGAAGAAATCAGTTAACCTTTCATGAAAAAAATTCTGATCAGATGGAACAAAACTCAAAGGGAAATTCAGAAGCCCTGATAGATATAATGAAGTAGAATGTATTAAAATTAAATTTTCTTAAATATGATAAAGTCATATTTAGTGTTAAACAATGACTTCTGCCTAGAAAAATGAACTAGATTTGCGATCATATAATGTACTGGTAGATCAAGGTAAACATTATTCACCTGACATTTAAAGTACCAAATATCTTAAATCTGCCTGCATATTGTGACTGCAGATTTATCAGTCTGTCAGTAGATTATACATCAGATCTGTCATTAGATTAAACATCAGATTTGTCAGTAGATTAAACATCAGATCTGTCATTAGATTATATATCAGATTTGTCAGTAGATTATACAAGATATATGTCAGTAGATTAAACATCAAATCTGTCAGTAGATTATATATCAGATCTGTCAGTAGATTAAACATCAGATCTGTCAGTAGATTAAACATCAGATCTGTCAGTAGATTAAACATCAAATCTGTCAGTAGATTATACATCAGATCTGTCAGTAGATTATATATCAGATTTGTCAGTAGATTATGCAAGATATATGTCAGTAGATTAAACATCAAATCTGTCAGTAGATTATATATCAGATCTGTCAGTAGATTAAACATCAGATCTGTCAGTAGATTAAACATCAGATCTGTCAGTAGATTAAACATCAGATCTGTCAGTAGATTATACATCAGGTCTGTCAGTAGATTATACATGATATATGTCAGTAGATTAAACATCAAATCTGTCAGTAGATTATACATCAGATCTGTCAGTAGATTATACATCAGATTTGTCAGTGGATTATACATGATATATGTCAGTAGATTATTCATCAGTTTTGTCAGTGGATTAAACATCAGATCCATAAGTAGATTATAAAGCAGATCCCTCAGTGGATTATATATCAGATCTGTCAGCAGATTAAATATGAGATCTGTCAGTGGATCACAACAGCATAACTATCCACATATTGTGATTACATATCTGTCTGTATTTTATGATGGCAGATCTGTCCATGGATCATGATAGCAAATGTGTCCTATGGAATATGATGTGACTGGTCTAGAAAATTGTGATGCCTATATAGATGACGTCATCATCTACAACTACACCTGGATAGAACATCTAGCAACAATTCAAAAAACTTTTGACAGACTCACTGATGCATGTTTGACAATTAATTTATCTAAAAGTGAGTTCTGCCATGCGAGTGTGACTTTCTTAGGACATATTGTGGGACATGGACAAGTTAAACCAATAGATGCTAAGGTTGAGGCTATTTCTAAATTCCCTGTGCCTGAAAATAGAAAGCAACTGATGCAGTTTTTACGTATGGCTGGATACTATCATAAATTTTGTTCAAATTTTTCTAACTGCAGAACCCCTGACAAATTTATTGAAAAAGAAGAACAAGTTCGTTTGGACTGAAAAATGTCAGGAGGCTTTTGATAAGTTAAAAGCCGTACTTGAAACAGCACCAGTTTTTGCAGCTCAAAATTTTGGTCAGCCTTTCAAATTATCTGTCGATGCAAGTGATGTTGGGGTTGGAGCAGTTTTAATTCAAGAAGACAAAATTGGTATTGAACATCCAGTGTGCTATTTTTCAAAGAAATAAAACAAGCACCAGAGAAATTATTCAACTATCGAAAAGGAATGTTTATCATTGATTTTGGCTTTGTAACATTTTGAAGTTTATCTAAGTTCAGATCCTTCTTCGATTATGGTTTCTACTGACCACAACCCCCTTACTTTCATCAGTAAGATGAAAAACAAAAATCAAAGGTTACTAAGGTGGAGTTTGTTATTGCAGGAATATAATCTTGACATCCGGCACATCAAGGGAAAAGATAATTTAATTGCAGACGCTCTTTCCAGTGTATAAATATATTATATCATATACATTGTATAATTTATACAAATTTTTTTAACCTCAGATGTAAATAGGTTTGTGATAAAAGAAAGTTTTATCATATAAACCTTTCCTTTCATTTTATTGGGGAGGGTGTTATGTATATTTGATTTAAATCATTTAATTTTGCTTGTAAGATTCAAATTTGGCATTTTACGTTTTAAGATTCGTTCAGTGAAGGGGGGAGGGGTGACCTTTACTTTACAGTAAACACCAGATGTTAACCTCATTTTCTGACCTTGCTTCAGAGTGTAAACAAGCTTCTAAAATGATTGGTTGATTCCAAGGACATGAGAGCTTTATTTTAAAAATGATTGGTTGGTTCCAAAGACAAAACGGAGTAAAGTATAAACATCTTTCTAATTTTAGTTCGGTCATATGGTATTTACGTGATTTCTTGAACGTAGGCTTGTTCTGATAGTTTCTAGAATATCATGTGACCCCTTGTTTGCGTAAAAAACTGAGATATAAACCATGTTTTAGGAGAGAGCTATTCAGTAGAAGTTGGGCTTTTATAATATTAAGTTGTCTCTTCCTTTTGAGTTATTTTTAATTACCGTGTACTGGAAATTGTGTCAATTCGATTGGAGCAAGAGGAATTATTTTATTATTTATCTGGATAAGAATATGTGCTCATAGATTTTCATTAAGAAGAACAAATTAAATCAAGTGACATCGTCACCCATATTGGATTACATCATCAAGATTCGAACCGGGAACTATTAGGACATTTTATTATCAGGACTCTTGCAATTCCACTAGTGGATTATATTGTGAATATTCTTTTGGATTAATTTTTGGACTTGATTCTCTAAAACTGTAAGTTTATTTATTTTCTTTTATGAAAATATTTGTACTCAATAAATTGTTTGTTAAATTTTACAAGCTTGTTATTTTCACTTCTTTCTTTGTTGCTGCGTATTTGAGCGTAAGCACGTAACAGTAGATTATACATCAGATCTGTCATTAGATTAAACATTATATCTGTCAGTAGATTAAACATCAGATCTGTCAGTAGATTATATATCAGGTTTGTCATGATATATGTCAGTAGATTAAACTTCAAATCTGTCAGTAGATTATACATCAGATCTGTCAGTAGATTAAACATCAGATCTGTCAGTAGATTATACATCAGATCTGTCAGTAGATTATACATGATATATGTCAGTAGATTATTCATCAGATTTATCAGTGGATTAAACATCAGATCCATACGTCGATTATACATGAGATTCATCAGTGCATTATATGTCAGATCTGTCAGTAGATTATACATCAGATATGTCAGTGGATTATGCATCAGATCTGTTGGTATATTATACATGATATATGTCAGTAGATTATACATCAGATTTGTAAGTGGATTAAACATCAGATCCATAAGTAGATTATAAAGCAGATCCCTCAGTGGATTATATATCAGATCTGTTTAGCAGATTAAATATGAGATCTGTCAGTAGATCACAACAGCAGAACTATCCACATATTGTGATTACTTATCTGTCTGTATTTTATGATGGCAGATCTGTCCATGGACCATAATAGCAAATGTTTTCCTATGGAATATGATGGCAAATCAGTCAGTTGATTATGACTACAAATTTTAGTATACGGTTTACAGCAGGGTGCAAGTTAAGCATACAAATGAATGCAGTAATTATTATCAACCATCAACATTACTTACCATCACTGTCTGTAAAAGTCATGATGTAGCACCCATCTTCGGTTATCTTTATTCCCTCTTCAACTAATTCTGCACCACCAAACTTTCTAGATTCAAAATGAAGAGTCAATGTGTCTCTGCTGAATTCTTTTGGATTGTTTGTAGACACGATAATGCTTGTGGGTGGAGGCATATTGAAAAACTTTATGACTTTACCATCAAGTGTTTTCTTGGATACTTTACTTTGAAGATTTTCTTGATCTGTAACAAAACATATCAATAAACAAAATCTGTTTTACATCATTTAATCCATTATCATCTTCATAATAAATACCCATATCAATCCAAATATTAAACTATGGGCATACACAGAAAGACTGATGGATGGATTAGTAGAAGAAAAAATAGAAAGAAGGATGGATACAAATATATATACCATGTCGACAAATTGCACAGACCTAGATCTGCTGCTATAATTAGTTGAACAGCATTGAACTTAATTTGACAGGTCATTATATGATGTCATACCAGGGCCTAATATATTGTTTGCAGTTGGCCCTGGCTTATAAGTGAGTATATAAGGTAACAAACACACTTCAGGCTTTAGAAATAAGTTCAATAAAATCTGAAATGTTAAACATGTAAGAAACTCTTATATGATAATATATACTGCAGAAATTTATAAATATAAATTAAAAAAAAGCTGATCAGAATGTAAAGAAACTTTAATCAATTTTTATCAAATTTGTAAAAAAAATTCTGACTGATATCTAGATAATTATTTATTTCAGTACTTACAAAACATGTTACTTAATATTTATGAAAAAGAAACAAAAAGGTAACAAATAGAAGAAATTTAAATCAATAATGCATACTTTCTAAATCTCATACTTCATTTATTATTGAAAATCATACCTGGTTTTCCCTCAAAGATAACAACAGCATTTTCTCTTCTGGGGCCATAAACAATTTCCTTCACGCTAGCACTCAATTTTCCCTCCATAAAATTCCACAGATTGTCCTCACTTGTAGTTTCACTCAAACCAATTACCATAATGTAGCCTGGTTTTGAGGCAATCTAGAATTCAGAGGACTTTTGTCACTTTATGAGATATTTTTTATCCTCACCTGATTATTTGTATCATTGATGAACATAGAATTCAGAGATCGTTTTGTAATTCATGAGGTATCTTTTGAATAGAGATATCAATACTTGATCACTTGTTATCATTGATGTACATAATGTTCTGCTATAAACCCATGCCTGACACCATTTAAGGTACAATTATACCTGGTGTGTAATACTAATATCAAATTCTACAGAAAAGAACAGTTCTAAAAAAGAAAGACCAAACATTTGCAAGACATTTTTTAGCTGTGAAAAGAACAAGTTTTTCTGAGAGTTTATTTCACTACAGTGAATATTTCATTTTGAGAACAGAAATAATTCTGCATATTATTTTTAATTACAGATTTAATTAATGACAAAATCATCCAAACAAATGTTTACCTCTTCTGATTTTGCTCCTGAAAATATATAAAAGAAATTAATTTGTATTTTGCTTGCTGTTGCAAAAAATGTTTATATCATTTAAATATTTTCATGTTTAAAGAACAGAATTAACACATCAAATTGCCATCAAGATTTTTGCCCTAAACCACTATTATCTAACTTTATTAAATATATAAAGCAATGTTAATTTCATGAGATATGTCTAAAGGCAGGAAATTAATTGTAATGCTAATGTATGGCCATGTCATGATTACCTGAACGTTCAAAGCTAATGTAATTGATCATGTGATGATTCCCTAAACATTCACAGCTAATGTAATTGGCCATGTGACAATTACCTAAACATTCATAGCTAATGTAAATGGCCATGTGATGATTACCTAAACTTTCACAACTAATGTAATTAACCATGTATTGATTATTTAAACTTTCACAGCAAATGTAATTGGCCATGTGACAATTACCTAAACATTCACAGCAAATGTAATTGGCCATGTGACAATTACCTAAACATTCACAGCTAATGTAATTGGCCATATGACAATTACCTAAACATTCACAGCTAATGTAATTGGCCATGTGACAATTACCTAAACATTCACAGCTAATGTAATTGTCCCTGTGGTGATTACTTAAATTCTCACAGCTGATGTAATTGGCTAGGATGATGCTTGTTTTTAAACTGATCTTGGAGTGGAGTTATCTGCAAATAAGAATTCCCTGGTAATGTCTGTCATAAATTTAGGCTTTGCTTGATGCCCCTTGTGGTTGAATAGTTTTACATCTGTATGGTACCTGATCTGATCCAATATCTCCATCTATGAAAGCATTAATCAGCATGGCAGAGAACAATAGACTTAACTGTGTCTATGCCAGAACACAACCATGCTAAACGCCATTGGTTACTAGGAATGACTCAGATGTCTCTTCATTGTCCTGGACTTGTGCCTGCATGCCATCATGGAAATGCTGCACCATGGATATTAATTTTCTAAGGCATCCATACTTAGCCATAACCTTCCACAAGCCTTCTGCTAACAGTATCCAAGGAACAATTTGGACGATTTTTGGAATGTGGGAAGAAATTGCAGATATTTGCCACAGAAATGTAATTAAAATCTAACACTGATAAAATTTCCAAGTATTTTGAAATATACATAAACAGAATATGGCAGTGTATACATATACATCAACATGATTGTGCAGTGTATCAATATACAACATGATCTTGCAGTGTATCAGTATACATGAACAAGATCTTGCAGTGTATCAATATACATCAACATGATATAGTAATGTATTAATATACATCAACATATGGCAGTGTAATAATATGAAGAACAGGATACATCAGTGTATCAATATACAAAAGGGTATTGCAGTGTATTAAAATACCTCATCATGATATAGCAGTGTGGCAATATTCATAAACATGATGTGGCAGTATACCAATATACCAGGGAGAGTAAATGTTATGCAAATGAGAAAATTCTTGCATTTGCCAGTAAATGTGAAAATTAGCACTTAATGAACCCATTTAAAATAATTGTAAATTGATAGATTATTAGATTTTTGAGTATCTGAGGATCTTTTAATGATAATCATGCATATAAAAAACATATTATCCTTAAATTCATTGCCCTCTACCAGTCTCTATCATGTAAATATATTGCAACTCAATAGCTGGTCTACATGTATCTTCAAATTTAGTGAGGAAAACAAAATTTACTCAAATATCACTTACAAAGTAGATTACAATCAAATAATGACTTGAAGTTAGTTTATGAAAAAAATATTAAATGCTTAATTTAGAGTTGTCATGAAATTGTAATGATGTTTACGTATTATACTTAAAAGTATTTGTTACATATTCTGACATTTCACAAGCAATCACCCTTATATCATCAACAATGATGTAAAACTAACCTTGCAAGGCTAACTGAAGATGCTTATCTCCACTCTTCTCCTCTATTTCCTTGTAATCCTTTGGTTCAGAGAAAGTCTGCATGAATTTCTTGATAACTGGATTACATTGGATCATCTCTTCAATAACTGTGTTCCTTTTTATGAAATCTTTAAGTTCTTGTAAGATGTCTGCATAAAGACCTTCCATGCTAATCCAGATGATGTTTCTTAGATCATTTGTAACAACAATATGGACTAATCCATAACATCTTGACTCTGTTTCAGCTTGATACATTTTCCAATCTTCTGTGGTAACAAAGAGCTGTGATGCTTGTGACAATGGGATGTTTACCTCCTTGACCATTTTCTTCATCTGGGTTGCAGCATGTTCTGCACTGTATGCTGGAATACAGTAGACAAACACATGACATTTCTCAGTGCTAACATCCCAATCAACAATCAAGCCATCTGTTTCCATCTCTTTAATAATGTAATTTTTTGGGGCACCTTCTTTAATGAACTGATTGAAATGGTCTGTGGAATCGCTGATTTCAAATGGTTCATCAAATTTTCTGAGTTCTTCAAAAATCAGCAATTTTGCATTATTTCTGTCCTCTAGAACACCACTCAATACAATTTCTTCAGATGACTGTTCAAAATGTACATCAAAGTCAGAAAACTTAGCTCTAAGCTTCTGAAAGATTCCATTCCTGTCAAGCAAACGTTTCTTTGCTGCAGACTTTAAAGGCATTTTTTCTTTTGCCACCCTTATTATGCGTTCAAGTTTCTCTTTTTTCTTCATTGCTTCTACATGGGTGGTTTTTACTTCATCATAAAACCCAATCAACTGTATGTAATCTTCAAATATTTCCTCCACCAGCATGATGTCTTTACCCTCAATCAAGGATTTAACAAAATCTATTAAATCTTTCCAGATGTTTGACTGGTTGGATATTTTTTCAATTAGAAATATGCTTGATAAACACTTGTTCCAATTCTCTTCTGCATCTTTTCTCCATGAGATCACAAGCTTTCTGCAATCTTTGACCTCTAGATTCAAAAGACAACTTAGAACCACAACATCCTTTTGAAGATCAATCCCAGCATGTATTTCCATCATGGCCACTTGCACTGCTTTCATGGCTCTATGATTTGATTGCACATATGTTGCAATAACAGGATCCACTTTGTGTGCAAATGGTTCTGGGATATTAATTTCATGAATGGCAGTGTTCCAAGCTGTCCAATATTTGAATTGGTAATATGGAGAAACATTCAGTGGGATGTTTTCTACTTTATGCTGCATGGCACACACTCGTTCTATGGCTGAAATAAGTGAAAGCAGTGTCATGATTTACAATATTTGTAATTACTCAATTTTATTTAACTTCACACTTTAAAAAACAGCATAAAAAACAAAACTATAAAACTGTAAGAAAAGAGCAAATTTCACTCCACTATATACTTATATCCAACTGAGTCCAAGAAACTGAGCTCAACAACATGAAACTAAGTTAATATTTCATCAAAATATAAGTGACAGCCTGAAAAAGGAAACAGGCTATTGAGTAGTATAATATAAGTGTTACCTTGAACTTGATACAGGTGGTAAGACTGTGAATACATGTGACACTGCCAATTCAAGATATATAAGCTAAACCTTCATTAAAAATGATTTCACTGATTGAAAAGTTTTAACAGCTAACCTATAAGCTTTATATTGTCAGCATATTACAATATTAACTACTGATATATTGTGCCTTAGTATATTGTTACTTTCTTCCCAACTCAAATTATGTCCTGAAGAAAAAAAATGGAAATGTTTTACCCATATATGGACACAAGATACCGATTTATATTTTCCCTTGCCATGACAATGCTTGTATAGTTGTAGCTTGTGACACACTAATTATGATATATAACTGGTTCAAGTTTCATTAAAACATCTTCAGTGTTTCAAAATCATAATTTAGACAAGGATAGAATTACTTTCCCTTGCTTTGACCTTCCCTTTGAGGAATAAGGCCTTGTTCCATAATGCAATACACTGTCTAGTCATGATATATATGTTGCCAAGGCTTGGTTAAAATATCTCCAGCAGTTAATAAATTATGCTTTACAAAAGTATGTAAGTTGTGTAGTGCTTGTTTCCAAGTTGCCCTAATCTTAATTGTGAGGCAGGTCATGTGGTTATAGTTCCTAACATACCATTTACAGGGATTGAACCAGCATCCCCACCCCCAAAATGCTGAAAATTTTCCTTACATCTGTAGGGCACATGTAAGTGCACAATTTCACAAGTAAATGAAATGATGCAGAACACTTTCAAAATCTTCAAAAAAGATTATCAACTATTATTATTATTTATTGACTTGAAAACTTTTCATTTATGTACAAGACTATAGCTATTATGTCATTATACATGTACTATATTATATCTGTTGATAAAAGCTTGTATCAAACTGAGCTAAAGACAGTTCTGAAAAATTTTTGGAATCTCTTGCAAGTCCTTGAGCTCTAAGACTTGTAAATTTTTGGCCAATGCACAAAGGTAAGCCATCATCCACAATGTAGTTGCAGATGCTTAGCTTCTTGAAGAGATCTTTGGCCTTAAATGTTAATGAATGTTCTTTTCAAGATTTATTCTGATGGAATATTAGCAGTGGTTGATACTATTAGCAAATTAGGAGCCAGCCCATACACAGCATGGGGCACCATACAATGTAAGATGCCTCCCAATATTTGTGCTTTTGGAGGCAAACAAAAAACAGATGCATGTCTAAATCTGATCTTCCTTGCTTTTTAATTTTCGCAATGTTATGGCACACAATTTTGCCAGCTAACCTATAAGCTTTATATATTTGTCAGCTTACGTACAGTTAACTACTGATATATTGTGTCTTAGTGTATTGTTAATTTCTTTACAACTCAAATTATTATGGTATGTGACATAATGCATAGACATGATGTATACTTCGGTAAGGTACTTTCATGAAAGTCTCTCCAGCAATGACAAAGTTATGAACCAGTAAAATAAACACTAACTGATGAATGGACAATGCTATAACTTAGTGCACATGGGGTTAAAACTATTTGCGCTAGCGCAAGGCTATTTGTGATGAGGGGTGAATAGGTTTTGTTGGGTGCTAGAAACAAAGGAATAAAGACCATCTGGGGCCATGCAAACCCAGGAAGCGGGTCACGTGACTTGTTTAGCCAATGGAATTCATTTTTAAGGCGCACGAATATTGGAGTCAGCATCCTTAGAGTCACTTGCAAAAGAATTCTTGGAGATACGGGTTGTATTGTTAGCGAGCAAAATTGTTACATTTTCTTTACATTTTTCTTCTTCCTTCCTTGCGAATCTTTTACTAGTTTCTTTACACTACTATTCGTCATAATTGTTTGGGCAATTTTCTTGCTATCATTCTGGAAAGGAGAAGGTGAGTAGAATTTTAATGGTACATAGCCATCGTCTAAAATTTGGGAAGACAATGACAAAAGCACTTATGGGTCATTCCCTCTGTAAATGATTAGACTGGTTTTTGAGGTTCGGGACAAACCTTAGACTCGTCCCGTCTTTCAACATAACGGAAGTTTGTAAGGTAAACATGAAAGGTGTAGGTGGGCGCACAATCGACAAGTTTTTGCGCCATGACATGAACGAGTTTCGTTTAAGACGCCCCGATATTGTAGTTCTTATTATTGGAGACAACGACGTAAACGCCGATACATCGCCAGAGGTAATTGCACATAAAATGGTTGCACTGGGCACGCTTTTACATAAGAAATATAGTGTCAAACAGGTCGTCCTGTGTCAGCTCATGCATATATTTCCAGCAACATTACGCCAAGTTGGGGTCGCAAAAAATACATAAACGAAACAGTGGTTTTTCTTGTATAGCAGCCGAGAAGAACTACAAGGATATGTACTGCCAAATAGCAAAGGAGGTAAATGATATTGTGCGATCTGAAGTGTCTGCTTATCCATAGTTAACATTTTGGGACCATTAAAGCAAATTTGCCTTCGATAGGCCTCAGGTCAGGGAGAAATTTAGATCAGATGGCATTCATTTGTCCCCTAAAGGACAGTGGCACCTTTATAAGTCACTTCGGGGAGCTCTTCTCAATGCATGTTATAAAATATCGCATAAACATTGAATGATAACTAGTATAGGCTAGCTATTGTACTAGTTCCGCTTTTACATTCTTTTGTATCTGCCCACATTGGGAGATATCAGGCCAGGTCCTGTACCTGTTCCTTTGTTTTTCTACATTCTTTTGTATCTGCCCACGTTGGGAGATATCAGGCCAGGTCCTGTACCTGTTCCTTTGTTTTTCGTAAACATCCTTAGTGTCTGCCATTGTGGGGACACTGGGTCAGGTCCCGTACCTGATCCTTTGGGATAGGTTCAGGGGAAGCCACTCTGGTCTACATAGAATCCCTGTAATCATTATTTTGTTTCAACCATCCCACCCCAACAACAAATTGAAATGAGCATCAAAGTAGCCTAGTTTTAATGATTATTCACAAGTGGTCTTTTATGAGCGGCTTCCCAGAACAAATTCCAGTCTTTTTGTTATCTGCCCACATTGGGAGATAACAGGCCAGGTCCCGTACCTGTCCTTTTTATTTTGCACTTATGTATCAGCCTCTTGGCCTGATAACAGGTCCGGTTGCATACTGGACCGCCACTTTCTATACATAAAACATTTTGCTAAGAATAAATCGGGCACACCCACGACAGCTTGCCATGTAAGCGTGCTAAGTTAAAACATATATATATATAATTTATAAAAAAATAATAATAATTATATCGATATGTATATGTATATTAAGTACCAGATGGGTATTGTTTTGCCAATGACAATTGGTTCATACATTCTCCTTTGAATAATTATATTCCTTGTGCATAGTACACACATGGTAGTCCATGTTACCTGTTTTTTACAGAATTTGTTAATAACAAAATTTTTAAATTCTTTCCTTCTTTCAACTTGACCAGATCATGCCACCCAAACGTAACGCATCATCAGGGGTTGAACTGGCGGTAAAGAGGGTTCAGTCTGGCTGTTCTCGAAGCAGGTCAGTGAATCCCCCAAAACAGAAACATGGTGCGGGAGCAACACAGGCAGCAGGTACAGTCAACCAAGTTACCATTGACCACATTACACGGCAGGTGGTAGAGACTCTTACACCAGTCATCACTGCTCAAGTGGACAGAAAGTTGGATCACATCTTGGAGATGCTGCAAGGGACCAGTCAGCTGCAACAACCATCCATTATGTCGCGGGAGACTGAGCAAGGGCGATCTGCCTCCTCCAGTGCCTAAACCGAAAGTAATGTGCAACATGCAGTCGGGGGAAGCATTGCACAGGCTACCTCAGCCTTAACAGGACTCACTCATACAGGTATATGTACACTGAGTGATTTTCTATCACATATCACTGCTTTGAGCACACACAGTCGATCCAACACACACAGTCAATTCAACTTTGTTAGTACATCCATTGATATAACTGCCTCGGTAAATGAAAAAATTAAGCAGCAGATTTGGGCTGGGACAGATATATATTTCCAAACTTTCCTTTCCACATCCACAGACAATACATACAGATTACAGTTTGCTAGCACCTCAAACACACCTGAATTGAACCTGGTACCAATGGCCAGGAAGTCCCCCCCCCCCTTTCCATCACTCAGTGGTTGACAGCATGGAACAGATTTGCCACGATAATATGCATAAAATCGCCCAGTTTGAGCACGGTAATATCTCACCACATGGAAGTCGTCATGAAGTTGTCTGAGCGCAGGATGAGCATTTTCGGCGCATGCTAGAGAGGGGAGAGGCAAAGTGGGGTTCCACCCACCTTGAACTGTACTTAAGATCTGTTCTTGACAGCATGGGGGACAGGGCAACCACCAGCACAGCCACATTACCATCCCC
This sequence comes from Unio pictorum, assembly GCA_030141615.1. Classification (NCBI taxonomy): domain Eukaryota; kingdom Metazoa; phylum Mollusca; class Bivalvia; order Unionida; family Unionidae; genus Unio; species Unio pictorum. The sequence goes on along the minus strand of JARLTB010000185.1, from coordinate 1,487,260 downwards.
ACTATCAAAACTGAATCCCCCGAGAGGGGCCTGCTTTAATCACCACAAGGGTCTGCATTGGGCTGCGAGGCTAGCATGTAAATATCAGCATAATTGTTTCAATTGCTTGGAGGCTCATCCCTTCAACAAATGCACACTGCCAATTCAACACCCATTCAAATTGTTGCCAAAATATGCCCCAAAACAGGCTAGACCTGACAAAATACAATGCTTAATACATGGCTTTACATTTGGATTTAACGTGGGGCATGAGGGTTCTCTGTCCCCTATTCAAACTTGTAATCTAAAATCTGCCATACAAAATCCACAGATTGTTCAAGAAAAAATAGACAAAGAACTGGAGGTGGGCAGGTTTGCAGGGCCTTTCAGCAACCACCCTTTCTCACTATTTCAGATATCACCCCTTGGCTTGGTTCCAAAGAAAACACCTGGCACATGCGAACCCGGAACCAGTGTCAATTCCGGCACTTCCCAAATTGATTCACTAACAAACACACTTGATACTCTGCTCGATAGTACCTTGACACAAATGTCAAAAGCAGCATACAGACGTAGCTGGAACATATATAGAAGCAGCAGAGAGGGTGAACCCTACAACGTTTTTAGACAAAATTTGATTGAAATCCTAAAACGAGCCGTCCTATAATCTCATTTTAACCAAAAAGAGGGTGAACCCTACAACGTTTTCAGACAAAATTTTGATTGAAATCTTAAAACGAGCCTTTCCTACGAAATCTCATTTTAACTAAAAAAATGAAAACGGAGATTTTACGATTTTTCAATCAATTTTTTGATTGAATCCTTAAAACGAGCCGTCCTATAATCTCATTTTAACCAAAAAAAATGTCTCAGGGGCAAACCCTACAACGTTTTCAGACAAAAAATTGATTGAAATCTTAATGAGCCTTCCATACGAAATCTCATTTTAACTAAAAAAATGAAAACGGAGACTTTTACGATTTTTTAATTAATTTTGGTCGCAACTTGTTGTCATCCACCCTCTCTGCTGCTATGGGTTAACAAAAAATAATAAATGATTTTAACCGAATATTTGATCCAGTCCGATACGATATCGTGTCCGAGGATCATGCAAATTTATTGTTGCGAATCTGTGTGGTTTTGACTGAGCATGACTAAAGAAATCTCGAAATTGATTGAAGTCCATATCAGAACACCATGTCTGCCAAATATTTCGTAGCGTATGCGTATCAACGCCGTTGAATACAGAAAGAATATTGCAGTTATCTCTGATGACTTTTGGAACCTGAGTGTAGCGTTGAGTGACATATATCACGTCAGTGTTTTTGTGACGCCCACGGGAAAATATTCTAGCAGGATTTTTTTGTTTATCCAACATTATATCGTCGTATACGACTAAATTGTTAATATCTCCATCAATATCATCAATGCTCGGTGCTTCATCGATATCGGTTATAAACTCAATAATACCCTCTCCGGATTTTTCTACCGCGCTGTCGTTAAAATCTTTTAGCACTTCATAACATCGTTGATCATCTACGCTAGGGGCAATTAAATACAACTTATCCCACTTCATCCATCTCATTATTAAATTGAGTAACAATTGCGTTTTACCGGATCCAGATGGCCCGATTATAATCATCCGGATAGAGTTTGGTAGCGCTGCATGATGCTTAACTGGTTCTCTTGTTTTAGTCGCTGAAAAATCAATTATATCCATATTTCTATACATAAATTATGGATCTATATTGTGTGAAGTGTAAAACGCGTACTGGCACAGATGACTTGACGACGATTACAACTAAAAATAACCGATCAGCGCTTTCTGGTAAATGCGTGCAATGTGGTACAAAGAAATTTAGATTTGTGTCTATGAGATCTGATTTAAAAAAAAACGAGGAGGTGATATCGCAGCCAAATTGGCAAAGCTCCCTGGAACCCCATGGGCAAAGTACCCCGGAGAAAAGCACCTTCCAGGATATAGCTACTGTGGACCGGGAACCAGACTTGATATCAGACTCAATGATCAAAATCAGTCCCGACCCGGTGAAGAACCAATAAACGCCATTGATAAGGCCTGTCACCTTCATGATGTTGCTTATAAAAGCAGCAATCTGCAACACAGGCATCTAGCAGATGTGAAATTAATTCATGCGTTAAATGCTATTCCTGATAAATCCTTCAAAGAAAAATTGGCTTCATTTTTGATAAAATCGGCTATGAAAAGCAAATTGATGTTAGGTGCCGGTAATTAATAATATGGAATCAATTTATTATTCCCCAAGAGGATACTGGAGGGGTAAATCAGCAGTCCATAAACTCGCTAGCGCTGCAAAAGTGAAAAAAACCACTGCGGCTAATTGGTTATCCAAACAGGCACTATGGCAAATTTATCTACCACCGCCTAAACAAATTCAATTCTCGCATTTTGATGTGACCGCTCCTAATGAAGTTCATCAGGCTGATATATTATTTCTGCCACATGACCACGGTTACAAATACGCATTAACCGTAGTTGATATTGCAAGTCGATACAAAGAAGCAGAACCGTTAAAAACAAAATCAGCCACTGAAGTCGCTTCTGCATTTGAAAGGATTTATCGACGAGGTCCTCTGCACTGGCCAAATCTATTGCAGGTTGATCCTGGCAAGGAATTTCAGGGTGCAGTGTTATCTACAATGAAACATCATAATGTCACCATACGACGAGGGCATACTGCGCTACATCGCGATCAGGCTATTGTAGAACGATTTAATCGGACGATTGCTGAGCGGTTATTTGGATATCAATACGCAAAAGAATTCATCCAAGAAAAGAGATCCCGTGAATGGGTTAAAAGATTACCATCTGTGATTACTGCACTGAATAACGAGATTACTAGAACAATCAACATGAAACCTATCAACGCGATTAAAAAGAAGTCAATACCCGTACAACCACAAAAAGATTTCAAAGAACCAATTCTTGGTAGTAATGTCACTGTTAGGTACTTATATGAACCAGGAGAGCTTGAAGGGGGTAGAAAAAGGGCTACTGATCCTATTTGGAGCGTCACTACGCATAAGATATCTAGTATAACACGATCTACGGGTAGACCTCCAGTCTATAAACTGGATTCAACTGCCCCTCAACGAGGATTTACTCGACAACAACTTCAGGTAATTCCCGAGGATACTCAATTGCCACCGCATGGTCTTAACTAGCACCGTTGCGTCTATTGCACTCAAGACAAGTCAACATCACATTGTTTCTGACATGACCGAGACTTATTTTTTCTGTCTACGGTGAATTGGCGAGGATCCTTATCCGAATACTGCCAACACATTATACAATTGCAACTCGCGCAGTGATTATTCTGTTGTTGCTTCAGCGTAATTATTAATTTAGCATCAATATCAAATTCTCGTTGTTTTTTTTTTGTCCTGTTGTTTGTAACCGGAGAGTTTTTTATCAATAATTTTAACATCAATATCATCCATTGTTGTGTCATTATCATCGAAAACAATTCTTCGAAGTTGATTTATTTTTCGTACTCTGGATACTGCGAGATAGACTAAATTCGACCATTCGATATGATTATCCACCATCCAAACAATTGTATCCGATATAGTCAATCCCTGTGAAGAGTGTATTGTTGCTGCGTATCCTAGAGTCCACGGGGATTTATTAGCACGCAATGCATCTTCAACGACATTGATATCAACCAGCACAATATCATTTAATACGAGAATCTGCTTTTCACTCTGTCCTGGAATATCAACTTCAATATTCTGTTTTCGTGTATCCGATGGCCTATAACACAACGGCACTGGAAGAGTTGCAAATTTTTCTTTATGCAATTCAAATAACTTCATCTGAAGTGTGTCTCTGACTATTTTTCTACTTGCAATTATCAAATCATTTGGTCTCCATGTTTCCCAGAAATCATTTATTGGAGTTTCTGAAATCACTTCACGCGCTATTTCGCATTGGATTCTATTCGGTTGTAATCTAATTAGCGCTTTGAATTCTCGTAATCGTTCATCAAGTGATCTATAATCAGTGGTGATTTCTTCATAATAGTCTACAAAACCCCTTAGTCATTCATGTGGAGATGCACCTACAAATGGTGGTGGTTGGCCGTGATCACCGCACATGACGACTTTTGTGTTTTTGTTTAACAACCACTCAAGAAATGTTTGTAATACATCTAATGACACTGTGCATATTTCATCCCAAATTATGATTTCAGGAATGAATTTATCACCCATACGCTCAGGAGTCCATTTGTCACCCTTCCATCGAAAGAAACTGGTAAGTACAAGCATTTACCCCTCGCTGTATCATCTCTCTGGCGAGTCTGTGAGTCGGTGTTAGCACAATCATGGTTGACCGACCAAATAATTCAATTGCACGAGTTGTCTTTCCTGACCCACCACAACCGTTTAAATAAACTGTCTTGTATCTACATACTGGATCAGATACCGGTGGTGCATTAGAAAATTCTGATTGAATTTCAATACGGTTACAACAAAGATATTTATCATCCATGGCAACGTCTGCGGATTCACAATACTCATGTAGCATCTCCTTTTTAAATCGCCAACGCCCCCAATTTTCTTCGGGATCTGTGAATTTAGCTACAGCTGATTTGTACTTACTGTGTATATACATCGAATCAGTGGCCACTCTAACCGCTGTATTAGGAAATCTATTTATCATCGAAAATAGATTAATAGAAGCATAGGCTAGCATTGAACTTCTCAAATGTGTGTACTGGGAATTATATCCATCACAGTAGGTAACAACCGTACCCATTTTCTCACCATTGGATAGAAAAGCATCCTTACGGGATACAAGTTTTCCCTGTTTCATTAAATCCGCTACAATAAAATTGTATTCAGCGACATCTATGATCAACCGCGAAGAATATTTTGCGTTGTCGTATCGTCCACCCTGGGTAAATTTACCGATTATTCTTCGTCCAAAATCTTTTGCTTGTTCTTTTTTAATTTCAAATAACTTCTTAGACCAATTTATGATTTCTTCTTCACTGAAATCAGGGAATTGTTTTCGCTGTTCGCTGATTATTCTATCTAGATCGGGTTGTGGTAGCCAAACTTCTTTCTGAGCTCGATAGCATATAATAGCCTCGGAAACAATCAACGATATTAGCATACCACAATCAATCATATATCTCAATAGCACTATTGGCATCCAGTGTTTTTCAGATAGGTGTCTACCGAGCCAAACATAACTACACGGATGTAATCCTGACGCTAATTCAAATGATATCACACGAGCGAATCCGGTTAAATCAAAATCAGGTAATGGCCCATTAATCGCAACACGAGTCATTTCATGCGTGGGGTGTCCAAATCGTTTGAAGTACTCAGCGCATTCTCCATACCCGAGAAAACTTCCGGGATAACACGCGGCTATATCAATTGAAATCATACCATCACGTGAGTATTTCGTATTCCACAGTCCTCCATGACCAAATTCGACGCAACTCAATTTAACATCCTCGAGAAAATCACTTCGTGTTGGACGCCATGAGTTTTTTTCTCTTGCGAAGTGAGCTACCACTGATGGAATAGTAAAACTATCCGTGAGTAGTTTTTCATGGAAACTCTCCGGTGAAAAATCACTAGCGATTTTTCTCATTCTGTTATCTAATTCTTCAACGCGATATAATTCACCATTTGGTTTTACAAATTGATCGAATCCTATTTCGGGATCTTCATCACTTCTAAGTAACCACACTGACACAGGATCATCCGTACACAACGCATGAATAGCATCAAATAATCTCTCTTCATAGAAAACATCCCCGACGAACTCCTTAGGGATATATTTCACGGTTCGTTCTCGTGGAAATACTGTTACCGCAGGTGTCCACGCGTGTTTGTTATGATCAATAATCTGTATTGGCGCTCCATTTTTGTTATATTTCGGTTCGTATAAAACCTCTCCGGTTATCGTCATAACGGTTATTGGAAATCTTAATGATGTTTCTAATTTAGCTATGTCAGAAATCTTTGCACCATGCTGTTTCACTGTCAGTTCCCATTCGGTTATTTTCCTACGTCGCAGATCAGTTAGTTTATTCCCCCGGGACGCATTTGTGAAGTGTTCTATTATTCGTTCTGCTACACAATTAAGCCCTGACGAATATTTCATAGGAGCTAGTTTTGCGATATCGGGTTTATCATTTAACGGATATATCCCATAAACCATTGCTGTTACGGGATAAGATCTTTCGTAGTATGGTTTATCAATGCCGGTTAGAATTCCTGGTTTGGAATCTCTACTCACAATGACAGCTTTTTTATTCTTGAGGATTGGTTCAAATTTATCCCTAATAATCCATTTGCCATCGACTTCGATAATGAATTTGATTCGGAAAAAATGCCGTTTTTCCCCAACACGTGAAATTATCACTGCTGCTTTTTCATCAGTCATGGTAGCGTCAACAACACCATCAATTCGAAATGTTGACCAACAATAAGATGCTCCATCACGCTTAAATTCATTAAAACAGTCTCTGATTTTACTAATCATGGCTTTATCAAGAATTGTATTCTTTGGTGTATTAGAAACTATATCGAGATTGAATTGAGCATCCTTCCAGGGTAATCTCTTGGACGTTTTTTTTGGTTTATCGAGATTAAATCTAGGATTGATTTTCAATAATCTCTTAAACTCTTTCATATTTCCGTCTCTTGGACGTTTTTTGGGTTTATCGAGATTAAATCTAGGATTGATTTTCAATAATCTCTTGTTACGTTTTTTGGGTTTATCGAGATTAAATCTAGGATTGATTTTCAATAATCTCTTAAACTCTTTCATGTTTCCGTCTATTGGACGTTTTTTGGGTTTATCGAGATTAAATCTAGGATTGATTTTTAATCTCTTAAACTCTTTCATGTTTCCGTCTCTTGGACGTTTGTTACGTTTTTTTTGGTTTATCGAGATTAAATCTAGGATTGATTTTCAATAATCTCTTAAACTCTTTTATGTTTCCGTCTCTTTGACGTTTTTTGGGTTTATCGAGATTAAATCTAGGATTGATTTTCAATAATCTCTTAAACTCTTTATCAGCATTGAATTCAGCATTTTTCGAAGGTGTTTTCCTTAATTCCCTCATGCTATAATTAAAACAAGCATTTAAATGAAAGATTTTTATATAATGAATCACTGCAAGTGGCTTATGATTGGATCAGTAACCCCGTGTAACAAATCATGCAGAAATGAGTTTTGTGGGTATCATATGCAAAGCTATCGTCGTGGAAGCCTTGGCCCGTTACCTTGTATTCTATGTGGAGTTGGGGTCAGGGGAAAATCTCAGTTGTGTTTGAATTGCGGTGGAAAGCGATACAGGGAGTTGAAGCGTTATTATGATAAAAGAATAAAAAATGGACAATCAATCAGAAATTATGACCCTGACGCTGACAAAGTCAGTATTCTTGACGCTGACAAAGTCAGTATTCTTGACGCTGACAAAGTCAGTATCAAGGATAAAATCATAAGAACTCCTCAAGACTACATCGAAAGATTTATCATTAAACCAAACAATGAATTAGACAAACAATAGTATTATGTATACGAATGAACCAAGAATTCAGACAACACCCTGTGATCACAAATTATGAAGCATCTAGTGATGGTGTTGTAAGAAACCGTAGACTGAAGAAACCAGTTGGTGTTGTGAATAATCAAGGGTATTTGATATTTACTGTTAGGGAGGGAAAAGAAACGAAAACTTATCTCAATCATCGTTTCGCATTTGAGTGTTTTTATGGATTGATCGAGGATGATTCTGTCATTGATCATATCGATTCTAATCCAAAGAACAATTCTTTATCAAATCTGCAGGCTATCACACAAAGTGAGAATACCAAACGAGGAGAGACTGGAAAATGCAAAACGGTTGGGAAGAGACCTGTGAAATCTTTGAATACGATAACTAACGAAGAAAATATATTTCAATCAATGAATGAAGCCGGTAGGCACTTCGATATTTGTAGAGCCTCAGTACGATATGTTGCAGAGGGGATTTATCGATCGGCGATTTCAAAAAAGACAGGACAGAAAATTCGATTTAGTTACGTCTAATGCATCATATTTTTCATTTAGAAATATATCATTATTATAGAATAATGAATTCTGAAAACATGAATAGCATCATATCCGAGATTTCAAAATTGAAAAGTTGGGATATTGAACTATCAGATGGGTTAAATCCTGATCAAATCATGTCTGATTTTCAGGATATAGAATACGGAGTTAGCACTAACAAGTATATGCTACCAAAGAAGTATGCGCTCATCAAGAGAATTCAGAATTCTATTAAGGACTCTCTCGCATTTTCCAGTGACGTAAGTGTGTTCGCTCCGTTGTATACCATCGTAGAACGAATACGAAAAGAATTGGGATACGAATTGAAAAAGGAGGTTAATTCTAAAGTTAGAAACCTACGGGCGTTAATTCAAGAAAATGAACAATTTTGATTGACCGACCATTTATCATTATTTGATTGTGACCGACCATTTATCATTATTTGATTGCCCGACCATTATCATTTTTTTTAGCCGACCCTGAAGGGGGGGGGGTATGTCAAAAATCGATGGACGATATGTCAGATTGATCAAAAATAGAATGGCGAAAGTCACAGTATTATTATTATTTATAGCAATTATGTGACTTTCGCCATCGATGAACGAAGCTGTCTCACGATGAAATAACACTTCCATGACCATCTGATGGTGTTAGGTCGGATTGAAAAATTGTTTTGCAATTGAAACATTGTTTCTGATTTCAAATAATGGTCAATGAAGCATTAACAACCCGATTGGCTCGTGAACGACTGGATGCAATTAAGAGATTTGTACCAATTCGTGACTCTGTACGGAATAAACTACAACAACGACAGAGTCTTCAGACTGATTTTGCTGCGGGATCTGAAGAATTGTTTAAACCAGTAACCACAGCAACGAAGGAGATAGAGCGTGCTATACTGGGAGATGATCCTGACGGTAAAAGAAAAGAAGAGGGTCTTATTCCTGTGTTAGAAAAAATAGCAAAAAGAACTAAACAAACAAAAAAATCCTTGCAATCACTTCCTCAGGATATATCAACCGCTTCAGAACGAAAATTTAAAAGATTTCAGGAAGAACTAGTTAGTGGACTACCTAAATCAATTATATTTACCGAGAGCGCTAAACAACAAATTCTCAACGAGGATATAGACAATTTAGGTGAATTCGCTGCTAACAGCTATGATTCACAAGAGAAGTTTTTCACGGACAATTATTCGGATTATAGAATGTCACATAATGAATGGGCTGATATAGTGTATGAAATAAATACTGGGGGTTTAGATAGAAGGATGAAGGACTACAGAGACTTCAAAAGAAAATTTCAACTCCAAATAAGACAGCCATACGATGAGAAGAAATTTCTGGGGAGTGGTCTAGTTGGAAACGCTAGCGTTTCATGTCCTGGTAGTGTTCTCAGTGATATATCACGATTAGAAGTTCTCATCGGAGGAAAACGAGCCGGAAATAACTCAGCGGAAATAATTAATGAAGCAGCTGATATCTGTAGACGATTATTTCAGGGTGGTATCATGGATATCAGCACATATCGAGATTTCATTGGCGAGTTAGTGGAAAGTGGGTATCATAGTGACTGAATTGAAAAATCTGATGATGAAGTCATTCGATTAGATAAATAACAATTGAAAAATTGTTTCTGATTTCAAATAATGATCATACACTACAATCATGATAAACCAACCCCCGTCTACGTAGTTAATTCACGGTTTCCGGTTTATAGAGCATACTACGGAGATGGTTTAGGTAATACCATTGCAGGGTTATTTGCGAGAATGGCTCCAAAAGTGATGCCGTTAGCTAAACAATTATCAATGAAAGCCATTGATGTTATTCGTGATAAGGGTATTGGTGCTGTTGGAGATCTTGCTGGAAAAGCGTTTTCAGCCGCGAAGAATAAAATAACATCATTAGTGAGACGAAAAAAGAAACCGGTACCATTGCCATCTACAGCAGAAATGCCTGCAAGTGTTAGTAAAATAATAAATAACGCAGTAGATGAAAAATTAGCGTCGATGGTTTTAACCCCCGACCAAAGCAATATTGCAAATATGATAGCGGGGAGTGGCTTTAAAAAAACACGATGATGAAAAATCGTTTACGATTTTACGATTTAGACTCTGATAAATAGAATAAAATGTTCAAAAGGTCACCTGATCCAGCATTTGATATGGATGCCCCAGTTCTCAAGAATGATTCTGTACGCGATTTTCAATTTTATTCTTATCACGCAGTACAACCAGATCTCCGATCGCGAATTGAACTTCAAGTTCATGATACCAGTAAATATTTTCTACCGTGTGAGGCATTTATCGAAATCGAAGGAGAACTTGTAACAAATGTTGCAGCTGATACCCCATATGACAATAACGCAAATGTCCGAGTTGGTTTTGTTAATAACGGTATTATGGCGTTATTTGAAAGCGCTAGATATCTCATTGATGGAAAAGAAATTGAATCCATTGACCGTGAAGTTGATGTGGCTACAACAATCATAGGGTTAGCGAGATATTCTGATGATTATACAAGATCGGCTGGTCCGTCTATGATGTTTGCAAAGGATACCTCTGATAACGCTGACCACCTTCAATTCATTAAAGTGTTAACAGCAAGAGATAATGCAGAAGCCGATCAACAGGAAGCAGCTAATCCAGAACGTCGAACTAGACCCGGAGCTGCGTTTGATATTCTCGGAGGCGTTAATGGTAATCTCAATTTAGGATTTGCAACACGCGTAGCAATGTTGCATGGGCAGCGTCGACGATTTTCATGTGCGATTCCACTGCATCATATTTTCGGATTCTGTAGAAACGTCCGAAGAGTTATTTATGGAGCTAAACACACAGTAGCGCTTGTACGAAAGGGTACTGATGATGATGCAATCTGGCGTAATGCTGGGGTTGCTCCCGGTAAAGTCATTTTAACAAAACTATCATTGTGGATGCCAGTGTTAACTCCATCAATCACCGAAGAACAACGACTACTATCATTTATGGACCAAGGAGGAAAGTCGTTGTTAAGTTGGTTATCAGTGACCACGGATATTAAACAAGACAGTGTTGATGGTACATTCACATGGCACCTGGCATCAAAACAAGGTGTTTCAGCTCCACGTCATATATTCGTAGCGTTACAGAATAATGCGCGAGTTGGTAATCAAGAACGAAGCCATATGATATTTGATCAGTTAGGTGTTAATGAAGTCTCGCTGAGAATAAACGGACAGCAGGAACCATCCGAGGATATACAACTTGATTACGGTCAGAATCATATTGCACGCGTGTATCATAACCTGTTGTCATATATGTCACGTGATCAAAATGTGGATACTGGTTTGCAAATATCACAATATGATTTTAAAAATCTGTATCCGATCTATTACTTCTCACTGGAACATCTCGATTTGATGAGACAATCTGTTGTTGATATACATTTTAGAGCCCGTGTAACCCGTCCGACTGGTCCACCAGTTGGTGGGGTACCTCCTATCCTTATCCCGAATTATAGAGCGGTTGCTGTCATTCTCAGCGACAAATCAATGCTACTTGAAGGTGTTGGTGGAAGAATGAGAGTGGTAGATGCACCAGTGGAAAACATGTAATTGAAATTGTAAACGATTTAGAATCAATCAATTATGTATAATGTCATATAGTGTTATTAGTGTTGCGTTAACTCCTGGTCAAATCAAAAAATTGCAATCAGAATCGGCTAAAAAATGTGGAACCACAATCACGTTGAAACCCAACCAAATGACTGGTGGTGCAAATAAATTATCGCTGACAACTCGTCAAGTAAAACATTTCAATGATGCACTTGTAGCAAAAAAAGGTGTCCAGATTACTCTTTCTGCGGCTGCTATCAAAAATATGATTAAAACAGGCGGTATATTCCCGTTGTTAGCTGCGATACCAGCATTGATTGCAGCAGCAGCCCCAGAGGTGGCTAAAGCGGCAGCGTTAGGAGCCGTTGGTACTGCAGCAGGAATGGCACTAAAGAAGGCAACTGGGAAAGGATATAAAAAAAAGGGAAAGGGTCTAAGATTACCAGGAACCCCGTATTCGTGGTACAGCGGAAATGGTCTAAGACTACCAGGAACGATTTATTAATTGAGGAACCTATGGTTCCAATGTCCAATTTTGATTTAATGGATGCTGCTAAAAAACTCGCGATTAAAAACTTCAGAGGTGTCTTTATGAAAGATCAATTACCACATCAACCAAACAGCGTTGAAACCGGAATCATTAATTTAGATAACAGCACCGGACCGGGAACTCACTGGGTTGCATACGCTATTGATCCACGTGGGATTGTTTATTTCGATTCATATGGATTAGCCCCACCAAAAGAGTTTATGCGTTATATAAAAACCCTTCCAATGAAGACTTGGTATTCTACGCTACCAACACAAACGATGATTGACCCACCAATATGTGGCAGCGAAGTATTAAATGTCCTTGACGCTATTTCAAACTCCTTGAGTAACCCAAGGGGAAAACCACCACACATTGTCGTGAATGAATACACTAGTAATCGCTGGCGAAAATCGAAGATTTTTCAACGAAGTCGTCAAAAACGATTTTAGAGAGAGAAAGAGTTTTACAATAACATGATTGATATTTGGGGGAGATCTTTGAAACCCAAACCCGATGGCACTGCACCCCCTGATTCTATCAAGGATATAAAAAAAACAATCAAGGATGAAATCGCTGAGACGTTAAATTTAGCAAGTGTTGACCCGAACGAAATAGTTGTATTTCAAGACAAGCAGGGTAAATTGAAAAGCAGTGATGTGTCATTGGATGATATTTTGATACGGCAGCGCGACGCCGCTGAAAACTCTATTGCGCTGTATTCCAACGACGGACGACTTAAAGCCAGTAATATATCCGCGGATGACATTTTAAAACGGCAGCAAGACGCCACTGAAAACTCTATTGCGTTGTATTCCAGCGACGGACGACTTAAACCAGGTGCACTTGTGTCTGCGATCACAGACGCGATTGCCACCCACGACAAGATGATTATCACCAACAACCGCATGATTGCCGACAACGACAACAGGATTGCCGCCCACGACAATAAGATTGCTACCCATGAAAATGAGTTGGATAATTCTCTGTTAGAACTAACAACACTTGAATCTAAAATTGAAGAAAACGGAAAACAGTTTTCAGTTTTTAGTAAAAATATCGAGAAATTTATTGGAACCCCGTTGGATAAAGTTGAAATAAAACTCCCGGATATTAAAAAATCCATCGATGAGACGAAAACATTCATCGAAGCCATCAAAGGTGATTTTTTGAGGATGATAACAATCATTGAAAAAACAAAAATTCCTCATGAGAAAACCAATAACGTAGTATTTACAATCCAACACGGATCATTTGCGTGGACACCTACAAACAACAAATTAGATATCACTGCAACCGTTAAAGGTATTTATCGATTAACACTAGTAACACCATTGACTCAATTTAATATATCATCGTCGAGTTCATCCGGGGTCAACAATACGATTTCAACGATCATCGACAAGGATACAACTGAAAAGTTCACTATAACAGCTACTGATAAAAATTTGATTAGGGTTTCAGCAACCTGGTATGTGGAATTCGTAGCGGATTTAAGTAAATAACTAAATTGAAAGGAAAATCGTTCGGATTTCACAATTGAAAACGCTAGCGTTTTTAAAATAACAATGATTTCATCAACTCAATGTCGCTATGATCAGGTCAGAGAATTTCAAAATAGACTCAAAACCCTCACTGAGGAGTATCAAATAAAAATAAAAAAATACCGACGAAGAATCACCGCAATTGATGTTATTGTGTACTCGGTGTCAAGCGTTCTCGCTGGCGCCGGAATAATACTTGCATCGGTTACAATGATTGCCCCGGTCGTAGTTCCAATTTGCATTTCTGCGGTGGCTACAATCGGAGGTATATCAACCGGGATAGCAAAAAAGATATCATCATGCAGCCAGAGTAAACTGCAGAATTACTTAATTCAATTTCATATTGCATCAACCGCATATTCGCAGTTATCCCTGATGATATCGTCGTCACTCGATAATACAATTATATCAGATAGTGAATTCTCAGCGATGGTCAGTATTTTTGATTCAGCGATATCAAAATTAGAGCAACAACATGAATATAATAACAATGACAACACCGATGGAATTAGAAAACACGAACCCAAAAACCAGAATGATCTCAATAACCTCAACTATACCAAATTGTGAGTTCTCAGTGATGGTCAGTATTTATGATTCCGCGGTATCAAAATTAGAGCGACAACAACAGTATAGCAACGATGACAACACCGATGGAATTACTTCAACGAGTAGTGGAGAACACGAACCCAGTACAAACAAGCATGATATCAATAACATCAACGGAACCCGAGTTTAGTGTGAATTTCCCTAGCCCAGTCCCCGTGAAGGAGATAGCGCTAGCAAAACTACGAGTGTATCACAGTTGGCCTAATATCAGATCAAAATCATTTGGTGGTCAACAACCCAATAATTCTTTAGTGTTTGCAAATAAGAATAAGGACGACGGTACCCCAGACTGGAACGTCGTTTCGATACCAACCGGATCATACCAAATCGAACAAATCAATAATGAATTCGCGCGTAGAATAAAATCGATTACTGGAACAGAATCGAAAATCGCTATAACAGTTCATGAGCCGACGCTATCATCCGCAATTGAGATAAGCACAGAAGGATACGTCGTAGATATCTATCAGAGTTCTATTAGAACCGTACTAGGATGGCCTGAATTACCACCAGGGGGAAAAACCGTTGATTTACCAGAACCACAAAAATCTGATTATATCACCGACGTGATAAAACCTGATAATCCAATAAAGAGTTATAAAGATCGCACAATCACTAGAGATTTTTTTAAGATCTTTCACGATAATGTTGGGGGAGGGAAATTTCTTGTTGCTGACGATCTTAAAATCGATGAAAATTTCACAGCAATGAATAATGATTTTTCGCTGTTGTTAATACCCCTTAAATCCGGCTCTCTCACCCGAGATGAATTTATCAGCGTCGTAGAAACATGCAACAAAATCATCAATGATATGGAAACATTTCATTTGCAAATCATTCAAGTGATATTAGGTGACAGTAATCCTATAACGAGAACAGAATTTGCATTAATCTATCAAATCCGCGTTGAAGACATTCCAACATTCAAACTACCAGGGTATAATATCTTAGAACTACAAAAATCTCTCAGTGATGCCATCGATGTTGGTTTTAAAATAATTCATGATGCATGGAAAAAAACAGCATCATCGGAAATAAAAATCCTCAAACACAATAATGACCCAGACGGTGGCGGTAGGGATATCGCTCCGTTCAACGTAAATATATCCTCAGTGATTGCACTCAATTTAGTATGTGATGTTATTGAAGGAAGCTATCAAATTAATCTCGAACGATCAAATCAAGCTCAGCAAGGATATATTCTTTATTCGTTTTCACCAACAGCTCCTCCAGGATTCCTGATTATTGAAAACCCAATTAATCCTGTCTACATGCGATGCCATAATAATTCGTTAACGAGAATTAATTTCAAACTCACAGATCAGTCCAATAATCTGATTGATTTACAAGAAGAGGTGTTAGCGATTAGTCTGTTTGTGAGATCCTAAAGACTTGATCAAATCATTATTTTTTGTTAACCCAGAACTGAAAGTTCTAGCAGCAGAGAGGGTGGATGACAACAAGTTGCGACCAAAATTGATTAAAAAATCGTAAAAGTCTCCGTTTTCATTTTTTTAGTTAAAATGAGATTTCGTATGGAAGGCTCATTAAGATTTCAATCAATTTTTTGTCTGAATACGTTGTAGGGTTTCCCCTGAGACATTTTTTTTGGTTAAAATGAGATTATAGGACGGCTCGTTTTAAGGATTCAATCAAAAAATTGATTGAAAAATCGTAAAATCTCCGTTTTCATTTTTTTAGTTAAAATGAGATTTCGTAGGAAAGGCTCGTTTTAAGATTTCAATCAAAATTTTGTCTGAAAACGTTGTAGGGTTCACCCTCTTTTTGGTTAAAATGAGATTATAGGACGGCTCGTTTTAGGATTTCAATCAAATTTTGTCTAAAAACGTTGTAGGGTTCACCCTCTCTGCTGCTATAGAGCCTTCACTGCGGAATATACTTTGGAAACCTCAATCCCAGTCTCACAGGCTAATTTAGCACTTTTCATTTCTCATCTGGTTAACAAGAAATAAGCCTCTGCAACAATATCCTCATATGTATCCGCCATTGGGTTTGTACACAAAAGCAATAATTATGCACACCCTACAAACTCTTTCCTAATACAGAAACTGCTGCAAGCGTGCCACAGGAATACGGTTTCTTGTGATGTGAGATTACCAATTGACAAGTGTATTTTGGAAAAACTTATCCGAGCCACGACATGTACGATAAATTCTTGGTACAAACAACTCTTTTTCTGCGCAATGTTTTCCTTGGCATTCCACGCCTTCCTGAGAATCGGGGAGATCACAGTGCAGTCGCTTAGCCTCCATAACCCTAATCTGTTGCACATGGATCAGTTGGTTCTGGACCACCATTCTAGAATTCTAACATTCAACTCCTTCAAACACAGCCAAGGTCAAAAGTTCACTTTAAAAATTAATAAAAACAATAATGTCGCCATTTGTCCTCTCTCAAATCTCCAGCGATGCATTCATATGCGAGGTACTGCATACATGCCAACCATTACGCTTTTGGCGTAATCATTACGCTTTTTGTCACTAAATTACGTCTTATGCTTAAACGTATATGGATTACGCTTTTTCGGTATATCCACCCCCCCCACCCCCCACCCAAAAAAAAAATCAATTATTTTTTTTTCTCGTTATTATTAAAATTCCATTAATACCACAGACCGTATTTTAGAAAAGACGGCTTGTACGTAACTACAATATAAGAGTACGCTAAACCGTGGACTTTCGTAACAGTATCATGTTCTATTTATAGCTAACCTGGTTCTACTGTTGACCTCGATTCTATTTATAGAATCAGCATGCGATGTGAGGAGATATCAGACTGGTTTTCCAAATTTAATCTTTACTCGCAGATTCCATATTCTAATTCATATTTCAGGCAGAACCAGTCTAAATATATTTTAGCACTTAAAAAGTATATTTTATTTTACTCTCTGCATTTATGTGAGCAAAAATATCCCCTTTCAAAAATTTTCCAGTTAAATTAGAAAAAGGCAATCGAAAACCTCCGAAACAAAATATAGCAGAATCCTCTAAATATTAAGAAAAAGAGTACAGCATCACGTGACATCTATTTCCGGCCGTGTCGAAAGAATTTTAAAAAGCGCTAAACGTCTTCAGAAGGTTTCTAGTCGATGTGTGTAAAGCTAAAAGTGCTACATATGAAAACTTGAAACACTAAAGGATGAGAAGGGCAAATAATCGTTGTTTATTGAAATTTTAGCATGTTATATGTGGATTACGCTTTTTCTGCCTGGATTCCTCTTTTTGACCACTTGTATTACGCCATTTCCTCGTCAGGGGTTGGCATGTATGGTACTGGTCCAGGCCCAATATTTATGTATCTTTCAAACACACCTATAACTAGGGCAGATTTCAATGCACAGTTGAAACTTGCTCTGCAGTTCTGCAAATTTGATCCAAAATGCTTCCAGAGCCATAGCTTTAGAATAGGAGCAGCAACAACTGCTGCCACACAGGGTCTATCGGATAGTCAAATTCGCCAGTTAGGGAGCTGGAAATCGGATGCTTTCAAACGATATATTAGATGTGCTGAACGTCATTCCAACCTATAATGCCTTATGATATTTGATTAAGGTGGCATCTGTTTTTCGTTTCTTAGGGCACTCCTTTCAAACCATGTCATAGTATAATTTCCACTATAATCTTGAACTAGGTAAATGTTGGCACTACTATTTATAACTACATTGTTTATAGATATATTTATTGCATGTCAGGTTAGTTTTATGTCACATAGATACTCGCGCAAATGTTGCTTTCTGTTTCAGGTCTAGTGGGTACACAGACCTGAACACGCAGTCTAATCTCATCATAATGCAAGTGGGTTCACTGCAGATGGAGATGACAGCAAAAGTACACAGGAGGAACTTCGGCAAAATATTTACAGCAGCCAGGAATCACCGAAACAAATTAAATTGCATTCTGTTCACTATTTGCCATCTTCTCAATTGGCACTGTTATATTCTGCTCACTTGGTAGCCACATGGGTCAGTGAGCGGAATGAAGGCGACAGGGTTGATGCGGGCCATTGTCCATTTTGGGGCTGCACAGGGCCCATGCAAAGTGGGTAACTTGCATGGGTCCTGTGTTATGGCGGTCTCAGCTCCCAAATGGATTGTTTTTGGTTTGATGCTTACAAATTTACATTCAGGGCTGAATTTAAAATAAGTAGTTTATCATACTATGTTAAAGTAATTTTGGTAAACAACTTTATGCATGTTATATCATAGAAAAATATTACTTATATTTTCAATACAATTGTCACTTATGTGGCCTGCATCAACAAATCGTTTTCCAGTGTTATTTGTTATATTCAAACTCTCACTTTCCTCCTTACTTTCCTCCTTACTGGTGTTATCCTCTCATGCACACTTCATCACAAATGGGAGTATCAAAAGATGTGACTGGTCAGTGGAGTTCAAAAAGTAGGATCAGGTTAAAGTAAACTTATATTATTATAGTGGCATAGTGCTCTTCAATATATAGGCAAATGTATTTATGACTCTACAATAAATAGGGTACAAGAAACCCAAGCATAAATATACAGAGTGCATATGATCAGCAGAACACAAATATAAAGTAGGTTACAATGACCTCTTTACGATATATTAGCAAAGTACTCTTTACGATATATTAGCAAAGAACTCTTTATGATATATTAGCAAAGAACTCTTTATGATATATGTATACAAAGTCTCTGGAGTATACAATGAACAGAGTCTAAGAGACCTATTTAAATATGAGAAAACAGTGTGCATGATCAATGAGGCATACAAACTAGGTCATGGTGGCCTGTTTATTTTATATTGATGTAGTAGTCTTCAGGATGTATGCAGGTGCAAAATGTTATAACCACACAATTAACAGGGTCCAATAAATGTCATTGCTAAAGTATAAAAAGTCAAAGTGACAAAACCTATGACAGGTTGCATGTAAATGTAACACTATGACTGTACAAGCAATCAAGCTGGATAAAGTAACCTAGGTACAAAGGTACAATTATTGATTCCTATGCTGAGATGATCATGGTTATGATTTCAAGCATATCCTCAAGCAACATAAAGAGATAAAGGTGTGATTTGCTGAATTCCGTTTTTTTTTATTCTTTCCAACAAATTCATCATTAAACTATTCTGATTATATGTTGGTGTTATTACTACCTTCTGAAAATTTTCTGCTATTTAATGTCTGATTTCCAAATTCAGCTTAGCTCATATGCTATACCTTAAAACATGTAGTGTTAGTGTCTGAGTCAGTTATTATTCTACACTTTAAAACAGGTAGTGTCTGAGTCAGTTATTATTCTGCACTTTAAAACATGTAGTGTCTGAGTCAGTTAATATTCTACACTTGAAAACCAGTAGTGTTCAAGTCAGAAGAAATCAGTTAACCTTTCATGAAAAAAATTCTGATCAGATGGAACAAAACTCAAAGGGAAATTCAGAAGCCCTGAAAGATATAATGAAGTAGAATGTATTAAAATTAAATTTTCTTAAATATGATAAAGTCATATTTAGTGTTAAACAATGACTTCTGCCTAGAAAAATGAACTAGATTTGCGATCATATAATGTACTGGTAGATCAAGGTAAACATTATTCACCTGACATTTAAAGTACCAAATATCTTAAATCTGTCCATGGATCATGATAGCAAATGTGTCCTATGGAATATGATGTGACTGGTCTAGAAAATTGTGATGCCTATATAGATGACGTCATCATCTACAACTACACCTGGATAGAACATCTAGCAACAATTCAAAAACATTTTGGCAGACTCACTGATGCATGTTTGACAATTAATTTATCTAAAAGTGAGTTCTGCCATGCGAGTGTGACTTTCTTAGGACATATTGTGGGACATGGACAAGTTAAACCAATAGATGCTAAGGTTGAGGCTATTTCTAAATTCCCTGTGCCTGAAAATAGAAAGCAACTGATGCAGTTTTTACGTATGGCTGGATACTATCATAAATTTTGTTCAAATTTTTCTAACTGCAGAACCCCTGACAAATTTATTGAAAAAGAAGAACAAGTTCGTTTGGACTGAAAATGTCAGGAGGCTTTTGATAAGTTAAAAGCCGTACTTGAAACAGCACCAGTTTTTGCAGCTCAAAATTTTGGTCAGCCTTTCAAATTATCTGTCGATGCAAGTGATGTTGGGGTTGGAGCAGTTTTAATTCAAGAAGACAAAATTGGTATTGAACATCCAGTGTGCTATTTTTCAAAGAAATAAAACAAGCACCAGAGAAATTATTCAACTATCGAAAAGGAATGTTTATCATTGATTTTGGCTTTGCAACATTTTGAAGTTTATCTAAGTTAAGATCCATCTTCGATTATGGTTTCTACTGACCACAACCCCCTTACTTTCATCAGTAAGATGAAAAACAAAAATCAAAGGTTACTAAGGTGGAGTTTGTTATTGCAGGAATATAATCTTGACATCCGGCACATCAAGGGAAAAGATAATTTAATTGCAGACGCTCTTTCCAGTGTATAAATATATTATATCATATACATTGTATAATTTATACGATTTTTTTTAACCTCAGATGTAAATAGGTTTGTGATAAAAGAAAGTTTTATCATATAAACCTTTCCTTTCATTTTATGGGGGAGGGTGTTATGTATATTGATTTAAATCATTTAATTTTGCTTGTACGATTCAAATTTGGCATTTTACGTTTTAAGATTCGTTCAGTGAAGGGGGGAGGGGTGACCTTTACTTTACAGTAAACACCAGATGTTAACCTCATTTTCTGACCTTGCTTCAGAGTGTAAACAAGCTTCTAAAATGATTGGTTGATTCCAAGGGCATGAGAGCTTTATTTTAAAAATGATTGGTTGGTTCCAAAGACAAAATGGAGTAAAGTATAAACATCTTTCTAATTTTAGTTCGGTCATATGGTATTTACGTGATTTCTTGAACGTAGGCTTGTTCTGATAGTTTCTAAAATATCACGCGACCCCTTGTTTACGTAAAAAACTGAGATATAAACCATGTTTTAGGAAAGAGCTATTCAGTAGAAGTTGGGCTTTTATAATATTAAGTTGTCTCTTCCTTTTGAGTTATTTTTAATTACCGTGTACTGGAAATTGTGTCAATTCGATTGGAGCAAGAGGAATTATTTTATTATTTATCTGGATAAGAATATGTGCTCATAGATTTTCATTAAGAAGAACAAATTAAATCAAGTGACATCGTCACCCATATTGGATTACATCATCAAGATTCGAACCGGGAACTATTAGGACATTTTATTATCAGGACTCTTGCAATTCCACTAGTGGATTATATTGTGAATATTCTTTTGGATTAATTTTTGGACTTGATTCTCTAAAACTGTAAGTTTATTTATTTTCTTTTATGAAAATATTTGTACTCAATAAATTGTTTGTTAAATTTTACAAGCTTGTTATTTTCACTTCTTTCTTTGTTGCTGCGTATTTGAGTGTAAGCACGTAACAGTAGATTATACATCAGATCTGTCATTAGATTAAACATTATATCTGTCAGTAGATTAAACATCAGATCTGTCAGTAGATTATACATCAGATCTGTCATTAGATTATATATCAGGTTTGTCATGATATATGTCGGTAGATTAAACTTCAAATCTGTCAGTAGATTAAACATCAGATCTGTCAGTAGATTAAACATCAGATCTGTCAGTAGATTATACATCAGATCTGTCAGTAGATTATACATGATATATGTCAGTAGATTATTCATCAGATTTGTCAGTGGATTAAACATCAGATCCATACGTCGATTATACATGAGATTCATCAGTGCATTATATGTCAGATCTGTCAGTAGATTATACATCAGATATGTCAGTGGATTATACATCAGATCTGTTGGTATATTATACATGATATATGTCAGTAGATTATACATCAGATTTGTAAGTGGATTAAACATCAGATCCATAAGTAGATTATAAAGCAGATCCCTCAGTGGATTATATATCAGATCTGTTTAGCAGATTAAATATGAGATCTGTCAGTAGATCACAACAGCAGAACTATCCACATATTGTGATTACTTATCTGTCTGTATTTTATGATGGCAGATCTGTCCATTGACCATAATTGCAAATGTGTCCTATGGAATATGATGGCAAATCGGTCAGTTGATTATGTCTATAAATTTTAGTATACGGTTTACAGCAGGGTGCAAGTTAAGCATACAAATGAATGCAGTAATTATTATCAACCATCAACATTACTTACCATCACTGTCTGTAAAAGTCATGATGTAGCACCCATCTTCGGTTATCTTTATTCCCTCTTCAACTAATTCTGCACCACCAAACTTTCTAGATTCAAAATGAAGAGTCAATGTGTCTCTGCTGAATTCTTTTGGATTGTTTGTAGACACGATAATGCTTGTGGGTGGAGGCATATTGAAAAACTTTATGACTTTACCATCAAGTGTTTTCTTGGATATTTTACTCTGAAGATTTTCTTGATCTGTAACGAAAAAAACTCCAATACACAAAATCTGTTTTATATTATTTAAGCCATTATCATCTTCATAATAAATACCCATATCTATCCAAATATTAAACTATGGGCATACACAGAAAGACTGATGGATGGATTAGTAGAAGAAAAGATAGAAGGAAGGATGGAAACAAATATATATACCATGTGGACAAATTGCACAGACCTAGATCTGCTGCTATAATCAGTTTAACAGCATGGACCTTAATTTGCCAGGTCATTATATGATGTCATACCAGGGCCTAATATACTGTTTGCAGTTGGCCCTGGCTTATAAGTGAGTATATATGGTAACACACATACTTCAGGCTTTAGAAATAAGTTCAAGAAAATCTGAATGTTAAACATGTAAGAAACTCTTATATGATAATATATACTGCAAAAATTTATAAATATAAATTAAAATAGAGCTGATCAGAATGTAAAGAAAATTTAATCAATTTTTAACAAATTTGTAAAATATTTCTTACAGATCTTGATAATTATTTTTTTCATTACTTACAAAACATGTTACTTAATATTTATAAAAAAAACAAACAAAAAGGCAACAAATGGAAGAAATTTAAATCAATAGTCCATACTTTCTAAAATCTCATACTTCATTTATTATTGAAAATCATACCTGGTTTACCATCAAAGATAACAACAGCATTTTCTCTTCTGGGGCCATAAACAATTTCCTTCACGCTAGCACTCGATTTTCCCTCCATAAAATTCAACAGATTGTCCTCACTTGTAGTTTCACTCAAACCAATTACCATAATGTAGCCTGGTTTTGAGGCAATCTAGAATTCAGAGGACTTTTGTCACTTTATGAGATATTTTTTATCCATACCTGATTATTTGTATCATTGATGAACATAGAATTCAGAGATCGTTTTGTAATTCATGAGGTATCTTTTGAATAGAGATATCAATACTTGATCACTTGTTATCATTGATGAACATAGAATTCAGAGATTGTTTTGTAATTCATGAGGTATCTTTTGAATAGAGATATCAATACTTGATCACTTGTTATCATTGATGTACATAATGTTCTGCTATAAACCCATGCCTGACACCATTTAAGGTACAATTATACCTGGTGTGTAATACTGATATCAAATTCTACAGAAAAGAACAGTTCTAAAAAAGAAAGACCAAACATTTGCAAGACATTTTTTAGCTGTGAAAAGAACAAGTTTTTCTGAGAGTTTATTTCACTACAGTGAATATTTCATTTTGAGAACAGAAATAATTCTGCATATTATTTTTAATTACAGATTTAATTAATGACAAAATCATCCAAACAAATGTTTACCTCTTCTGATTTTGCTCCTGAAAATATATAAAAGAAATTAATTTGTATTTTGCTTGGTGTTGCAAAAAATGTTTATATCATTTAAATATTTTCATGTTTAAATTAAAGAAATAACACATCAAATTTGTGCCATCAAGATTTTTGCCCTAAACCACTATTATCTATCTTTATTAATTATATAAAGCATCGTTAATTTCATGAGATATGTCTAAAGGCTGGAAATTAATTGTAATGCTAATGTATGGCCATGTGATGATTACCTGAACTTTCACAGCTAATGTAATTGACCATGTGACATTACCTAAACATTCACAGCTAATGTAATTGGCCATGTGACATTCCCTAAACATTCACAGCTAATGTAATTGGCCATGTGACATTACCTAAACATTCACAGCTAATGTAATTGGCCATGTGATGATGACCTGAACTTTAACAGCTAATGTAATTGACCATGTGATGATTACCTAAACATTCACAGCTAATGTAATTGGCCATGTGACGATTACCTAAACATTCAAAGTTAATGTAAATGGCCATCTGATGATTACCTAAACTTTCACAGCTAATGTAATTAATTGTGTTTTGATTATTTTAACTTTCACAGTTAATGTAATTGGCCATGTGACAATTACCTAAATATTCACAGCTATTGTAATTGCCATGTGATAATTACCTAAACTTTCACAGCTAATATAATTGGCCATGTGATGATTACCTACACATTCACAGCTAATGTAATTGGCCATGTGACATTACCTAAACATTCACATCTAATGTAATTGGCCATGTCACAATTACTTAAACATTCACAGATAATGTAATTGGCCCTGTGGTGATTACCCAAACTCTCAAAGCTGATGTAATTGGCTAGGATGATGCTTGTTTTTAAACTGAACTTTTCAGAGAAAATTATCAATTAATTTTTATCATGACAAATTACTAAATTTTAAAACTCCAGATTTTAGTCATTCGGTTACTACATGAATAAAGAAAACATATCATCACTCTTTGAAAGCATACATCATGCTTTAACATTTGAGAAAATGAAAGAAACTGTGGATATGAAACCCTCAGAGTACCCACATTTCAAAAGCTAAATATTTACATAAGTTAAGGCAGGTAAAGTTGAATACAGTTTCTGGGGGGTTTAGAAATTTACCTTTCTCCTGTTTTTGTTCTTTGATTCTCATGGCAGGTTGGGGACTACTTTTGACAACATTCTGACCAGATCTTTGTGGAGATGTAACATCTTTCCTTTCTTTGTCTTCTTTAGACGTATCATTCACATTTGTTTTTCCATCTGTTGAAACTTTTGGTATCCCAGAGGTCTTGGATGTTTTTATGAGTTTTGGAGTTGTTTTAACTTGTTCATCCTTTGCTTTCTCTATTTCTTTATTCTCCTCATTTTGTTGTTTATCCTGCTTTTTGTTGAGCTCTGGATGTTTGACATGGTCTGAAGTCTCTCCTTCTGGAACATGTACTCTTGGCTGATGTTGTTGAAGCTGCTGCTTCTGTTGATGTTGTTGTTGCCACTGTTGCTTTTGTTCTTGTTGAAGATGTTGATTTTGATCTTCAGTTGTCTTATATGCCTGTCCTCTTTGAGGTTCTTGAGATGAAACATATGGTGGTCTGTTGAAAATTCCTCCAACATTCATCCTTGGAAAATTTTGTTGCATGCCTGGTAAAAACTGGTGGCCATAATGAGGATGAAAAAGCCAAGGATGCCAATATTGTTCATGGGGTACATGTGAACCCATTGGCATGTGTGGATGTCCCCAAGGCTGTGGAACCCAAGGTGGTTGTCCAGGGTATACTGGATGCCTTATTTGTTGCCAACTGGCCCCTGTACTCAAGATTGGTTGTCCATTCATACCATATGTCAAGTTCTGTTGACCATCTGATGTAGCTGGGATCTGTACATCACTCTGTAATCCCTGTGGTGTAAAAAATCTAGTGCTACTCTGGGCTCCTGACATATCTTCTGGTAGATTCAATGTTTGCGAATATGGTCTATCTGGTTGAATTTGTAAATTTCGTTCTTGTTGGTCATGAATCTGACCAGAGTTTGAAGAGTGCATGTTCTTTGTACTTTTACTTGTTGATTGATTTGACCTCTTTGGAGGTAGCGGTGGTGTTGATTGTGCAACTGATGGCTCAGAAGTTACATCCAGGTTGTATGTCTTCATCAATGCCAGACTCTTTGGTGGAGGTGTTGGTGGACAAGTTAGCTCAGGTGACTTCAACATTTCTCTCTCTAGTCTAACATGTTTTAAAGACTCCATTACAGCATTGCCTTTTGGTGGTGGAGTGGGTGGTGCTGAATCTTCATGAGAGCCATTCTTTGGATTTTCTGGTTTCACAGACTCTGTTATCACTTGATTCTTTTGGGGCAAGGGAGGCAAGATTATACCCATTTCTTTTGGAGATCTACTCTCATTATAATCATCCTGTTTTGTTTTTGGAACATTGGATTGCTTCATTTGGGACTCTTCAGCGTTAGACTGGTTCAGTAATTTTGGCTCTGCTAAGGACTGCTTATGTGGCTTCAACATTATATTACCACGTCTCTTTGGCACAGGTGGAAGCTCATTCCTTGGCTTATTTTGATCTTGAACTGTACTTTCAAACATCATCACCAAATCTGACATTTTCTTAATTGGTTCCTCATGCTCAGAATAGCCAACCTGAATATGTGTTTGAGACTTTTGTTCAGCATCATCCTTACTATCTGGAGGACTTTCTTCAGCAGTCTCTATTTTGGTATTCTTCAGAAGTGTTACTTGGGTTTTATTTACCTGTGTATCTTTTAGAGATTTTTGGTCAGCATCATCCACATTTGCATGCTCTTGAGGTGTTTGCTCAATCTCATTTACATTGGTCTCAATCAGTGTCTGTTGAATAGAAACACCAGTCTGCTTTTCATATTGAGACAATTGTTCTATGTCATCAATCTTGATGTCCTTTTGAGGTCTTTGCTCAGTATCAGCAGTCTCATCTGCATCACCCACAGAGTTAGTTTTATTTTCTTCACATACAATGATTGAAAATGATTCCATTGGCAAACTATTTCCTTCAACAGCTGATTCAGATTTTTCCTGTTTGTCTATATTTATCATATCCATCTCAAGCTGGCTTGACTTGTGTGTACTTTCTTTAATTTCAAGTGATTGTCTTAACATCAGTTTCTGTTCAATTTCCTTAAGACATTGTTCTTCATCTGTTTTATTTGAAGCTTCATCTTCCATAATGGACTGAATCTGACTTCCATTTAATCCTTGCTTCAGCTTAACTATGAGTGGTTTGGGTGCAACAGGAGGTGGTAGTTTTTTCACACTTTCCTCATGGAATTCTACAGATTTTGGCTGGGACAAGTGCATAAAAGCTTCCTTTGCAGAGTTTCCAGGAATGGATAGTGATGTCATGTTGGTCTCTTTAGAGTTTGTTGGAGTCACCTTCATATTCTCAATATTTTCATAGATAGGACCAGACTCACCAAATGACTCATCAAACATTTCAGTAGACTGCTCCAAACCTTCTGATGAAGGAATCTGAGTAGGTTCTTGGAAATTCTTTTCTTTCTCTCCCATCTGATCATTTTCAACAAACAACAGGGTTGAAGTGGATTCAGGATCCAGGATGACAAAACGTGCACTGATGGATTGGGAATCAT
Organism: Unio pictorum; assembly: GCA_030141615.1. Classification (NCBI taxonomy): domain Eukaryota; kingdom Metazoa; phylum Mollusca; class Bivalvia; order Unionida; family Unionidae; genus Unio; species Unio pictorum. Next base: position 1,459,417 of record JARLTB010000185.1, on the reverse strand, counting down.
CTATCTGGTATGTCTTATCTGTATTATTTGCATTATGAATACCCTCTAAACCTCTCATAAGAGATGGTGACATGTGAGAACTATTCATATTATCCATTAAGGTCTCTTTTGCTTCCATTGTTTCAGCTGTATCAAGTTTCTCATCTGCTTTCATATCTGAATCATCTCCAATGTCAATAGAGTCAACCTCTTGCTTCTTTAGGTCTTCAGTGCTATCAGGTGAATCTCTTAAAGGAAACCAATCTTTGGTTGAAGTATATGTGATGGAAGAATGCAAACCTGTTTCTCCACTCTGATCTGAAGGCAGCCCCGATGTTTGTAGATTAACATCTTCATCTCCTTCTGAAGCCATTTCTTCCTTAACTTTTCCTACCTGAAACTCCACATTTTCCTTTCCTGAAACTTTGCTAGAACTAAGCATTCCAAATTTGAAGATTCCTTGAATTGACTCCTGGCCACTCACTTCATCAGACGACTCAGAGCTGGAAGTGAGTTCACTGTGAAAGCTCATCTGATGAACCTGATCATCAGACTCACTGTCGTCTGCGGTATAATACTGTTCATCATCACTGCTGTCACTTTCCATACTAATAGGATTTCATAAACAGCTCAATAAATCCTGAAAAATAAAAACTATTTTCTTAATGCCATATAATGACAGACAAATGGATTACTTCTCAGTGTGCTAGCTAGTTTTGACAAATATCTTGAACTGAGTGAAAATCAGATCATGCCATCAATACATGAATAGAAACAGTCCTACTAAAAACTACACATTGGTTCACATTAATTTCTATCCAACTGCACTAATAAACTAACCCACCCTAAACAGAGGGAGTGGAAAAAGGAAAGTAAACAGATTGACATATTGATCCTAAATGAGCAAAGTGTTACTGCAAGATATGTGACTTTGACCCCTAGATCAAAGGGTTTCATAAACAATATCACAGAATGAATTATCTTAGCTTCATAATGTTCAATTTGGAAACAAAGAAATCTCCCACTGGGCTGAAGAAATGTAAGAAAACAACAAATTTTAACCAAAACCATAATGCATTTTCTGAACCAGTAATACTGACAGCAACGTCCAAGTGGTATGTCAACTTGTTGCAAATGAATTACATAATTGTATACTGAATTATCCCAAGTGGCATCATTTGGTATTCATAATGATGCTAGTCTGAAAACAACTAAATGCTTGTATTGTAAAACTGATGCTAGTCTGAAAACAACTATATGCTTGTATTGTAAAACTGATGCTAGTCTGAAAACAACTATATGCTTGTATTGTAAAAATGATGCTAGTCTGAAAACAACTATATGCTTGTATTGTAAAAATGATGCTAGTCTGAAAACAACTATATGCTTGTATTGTAAAAACGATGCTAGTATTAAATCAACTATATGCTTGTATTGTAAAAACGATGCTAGTATTAAATCAACTATATGCTTGTATTGTAAAAATGATGCTAGTCTGAAAACAACTATATGCTTGTATTGTAAAAATGATGCTAGTCTGAAAACAACTATACGCTTGTATTGTAAAAATGATGCTAGTCTGAAAACAACTATATGCTTGTATTGTAAAAATGATGCTAGTCTGAAAACAACTATATGCTTGTATTGTAAAAATGATGCTAGTCTGAAAACAACTATATGCTTGTATTGTAAAAATGATGCTAGTCTGAAAACAACTATATGCTTGTATTGTAAAAATGATGCTAGTCTGAAAACAACTATATGCTTGTATTGTAAAACTGATGCTAGTCTGAAAACAACTATATGCTTGTATTGTAAAACTGATGCTAGTCTGAAAACAACTATATGCTTGTATTGTAAAAATGATGCTAGTCTGAAAACAACTATATGCTTGTATTGTAAAAACGATGCTAGTCTGAAAACAACTATATGCTTGTATTGTAAAAACGATGCTAGTCTGAAAACAACTATATGCTTGTATTGTAAAAATGATGCTAGTCTGAAAACAACTATATGCTTGTATTGTAAAAATGATGCTAGTCTGAAAACAACTATATGCTTGTATTGTAAAAATGATGCTAGTCTGAAAACAACTATATGCTTGTATTGTAAAAATGATGCTAGTCTGAAAACAACTATATGCTTGTATTGTAAAAATGATGCTAGTCTGAAAACAACTATATGCTTGTATTGTAAAAATGATGCTAGTCTGAAAACAACTATATGCTTGTATTGTAAAAATGATGCTAGTCTGAAAACAACTAAATGCTTGTAAAAGTGATGATGATCTGCCATCTAATATAACCTTGTACAAGTGATGCTGATCTATCATTCAAATATAAGCTTGTACAAATGATGTAGGTCTTACTACAACTGTAAGCTTGTCCAAATGAGGCTGATCTGACATTCAAATACAAGTTTTTACAAATGATACTGGTCTTCCAAAAGCTATACGTTTGTCCAAATGATGTTGATCTGCCATCAAGCATTAGCTTGTACAAATTACTGGATTTGCAATCAAATATAAGCTTGTACAAAAATGTGGATCTGCAATCAATTATAAACTTTGACAAAAATGCTGGATCTGCCATCAGATATAAGCTTGTACAAAAATACTGGATCTGCCATCAAATATAAGCTTGTACAAAAATACTAGATCTGCCATCAAATATAAGCTTATACAAAAATACTAGATCTGCCATCAAATATAAGCTTGTACAAAAATACTAGATCTGCCATCAAATATAAGCTTGTACAAAAATACTAGATCTGCCATCAAATATAAGCTTGTACATGTATAAAAACACTTCATTAGTCACAAAAATGTAAAAGAATTTCAAGGAATAAAAGACAAGACCATATTATCTTTTTAACTGCTTTGTGTTAAAACCATTTGTAATGCTCTTGAGCAAAAACAAAGATTTTCAAATTGGTTGCTGTGGCCACCATAGCAAATGTCAAATTGAGCCAGTTTTCATTTAGGACCGACTGTACTAAAACTAAAATTTATTCTGGAGGAAAAGTAATCATAAGAGTTCCAAGATGACCATCATAGCAGCTACAGTGGATGTAAAAACCAGCACCATCTTCATTTAAGATGACTAGATATCATAAGAAATCATCGAATAAAAACCTCATGTTGATTTGGCTATCGTTAAAGATGAATAGAGTTAACAAGATTTTCAAGATGACCACCATGGTGACCATACCTTAGGATAGACTGGCTTCAACTTTATTTAGGACCAGCTAGACATCATAGGAATTCTTTAGATGGAGACCCCATGCTGATATGAATATTTGATTAGGAAGGGTAGAAATAACATCATTTTTAAGATGTTTGCAATTGTGGCTATTTTGGAAGTCAGATCTGCATGGTTTTCATTTAAGACCACCTACATATTCAATAGGAGGGTATAAGAATTACCAAATTTTAAACACAGCTGCAATGGCAAACATACTGATTGGCAATATCTTCATTTAGAACAAACTAGAGATCATAAAAAGTGATTTAGCAAAAATCTCAAACTGATGTAACCATCCATTCAGAGTCAATAGTGAGAACAAGATTTTCAAGCAAGCTATCTTATAAATCTTATATTTGAGTCAAGTGGAGCTGGTTATCAAACTGTTTCCTCAAACAGTTAAGAAAATCAACCAATTTTCATCAAACATTTATTCATATTTTTTCCAGGTTAATGTGCTCATCACTCACAATAGCTCAAATGATAAGTCGATTATATTTTACCCTGAACCCAATATTTGGTAGTATGTGCCAACAGGTGTGCTGTTCATCACCCTAATTTATCTTTTACTACCTTCATACACACCATTTACATCCCACAGTAATCAGGAACCTTCATACATTATCCTCACCATCTCATTGTTTTGTTTTTGTATTTTTGTTGCTATTTGATATTGAACCATTTTTCATATACAAATTAATATTTCTTATACAACCATTTTACAGGTACTATATAGCCTTACAGTGCTGGTGTGCCATGAATCCACAATCAATCAATCAGTTATAAATAGTATAGTGGTCTTTCCCTCCATGATGTACTAATAGCTCAGAGCTAAGCTGTGGCTCTTTATTAGTAATTTGTCTTATTTCTGAAAATGACTAAATTTAAATGTTAAAGTGTATTTTAAAGAAAAAATGTTTGTAGAAAATGAAAGGACTTTATAAGTACTGTTATAAAGGGGAATTTTTTATTTTAAAAAAGCCAAACGTTTAGCATCAATAATGAAAAATGTCAATTTAGTATATAATTTAAAATTAGATTGTAACTATCTGTATTTGTTCTGTTAAGATTTAATCATCCCTCTCAGCATATTAACATGAGAAATGCATTATGTTGTATATATATATATATATATATATATATATATATATATATATATATATATTAGACAGCCAAGTTTTTAGCACAAAAAAATGTAAGAATTTGACTGCAGATTATTAATATCTCAGTTTTGATTTATTTTTTGAGGTTATGTTAGCTTCAAATGCTTATAAGTCACTTTTAAGTCAAGACTTACTGTAAAGTGCAGCAAAGACCTACATCTCCTGCCATGTAATACAACATCTGAGATCAAGGTCTATGCAGTTTGCTACAAATAATCGGTAAAACAAAAATAAACTTTGATCTGCCAGCACACTACATGATAGCAGATTCAGCTCAATGTTGATTGCACATGGACTGGACTTATAAGTGAGTATATATACTCAGAACTGTAATAGGTCAAGTGTCTGACCACTGCTGTTAATTCTACCATTGAATCTATCATTGGATCTGATGACCAGTATAGACATGGGTCTCTAATGCTTGCAGATGGGTAACCTCAACTATGTACACTAACTTATAAGTCAAGTCAAACTGTAAAAAACAAAGATCCCGAACTGCCTTAGCACAATGCACCTGTAGATCTGGGTTTATGGTGATTATTGTACTGAACAAACTACACAAGAACAGATATGCCAATGCATTATGCACCAGCATATCTGGGTTTGTGTAGTTTGCATTTGGACTTTTCTTAAAGTGAGTATATTTGGTAAATACACTAATTATGTAAAAGATCAGATATCAGACTTTTCTGAATGTTTCACTGATATGAGTATTTCAATATAAGATGGACACCACTGTTATAAAAAAAATATTATCTTGTTATTAAACAGGGAAGCTTTAAAAGGAAAAAGATAACCGCAGACCTTGATAAAATCATTGACCACATATAAGTGACTGTCCATGAATATTATTAGTATCAGTACATGTACAGCAATTTCATTATATCAATGCAATGTTTACATTTCTGTGCTTGGTTTCAGTCAGGTCTATTATACCTATTGGGATAACAGGTTTGGTACACACAATATTTACAAATAACATGACAGCAAGACATAAAATACATAATTTTTACTAAGTTTCACAGCATTAATCTACTGAAAATAATTGCAATAGTAGCTGCATTCACAAAATTTGTTATACCCAGTATACTGCATCCAGCTGTAAATAAAAAGGGAAATAACTCACACAAATACCAAACAAGCAGTCTGTCTCTATGTGCATTTGTAAACAATAACCATAATATGCCAAATTTCACATCAGTCTGTAAGAAATCTGCAAGATAATTCTATAACTATAACATAAATTGCCTGTGCAAAGTGATGTGTTGACATGTGATTTTAAAGTGTTTACCACAATATTTACTAGCTTTCATGGCATTTTATTAAAAAAATGCAGGAGTGGGCGAATTAACAAAGTTGTGTCATACACTACAATATGCAGCAAAGCAAAAAGGACAATAATTCTAGCATAGATTGTGAGTAATATGTTAATATGTTAATCTTCGGTTGACAAGGGGCCTGGATGACTAAGTGATCTATGCAATGCACATTTACTGATCAATGCCAACTTACCACTCTCCATTTGAGTTTGAGTTTTGGGACCAGCCAATGTATGTGGGTATAAGAGAATGCTTATCAGCAGTTTCCCCTGGGCTGATAATTCTCACTGGGGTTGCACAGGTCATCATGTACATTGCTAGCTTATTTCATTTGCAGAAAAATGTCATTAAACCACAATAATATCAGCTGACAAGCATAATGTTTACCAAGTTTATGGCAATCCTTCAAAATCTGCTTATATACATTAAAAAACTACGCATGGTTAAAGTCTCTACAGGGGTGGGGGTGGGATCCCAGGTTCTTTCGTTACCAATAATAATGGCAGCCACGTATAGCCTATTGTGTGCTGAAAAATGGCATTATACCCTACAACATCAACAACATTATACATAGGATTAGATAATCCTAATCTGATACATGTATATAAACACCCATATTTGTCTTTCTTTCTTTCTGTGTGTCCTGCATGCCAAACAAAAGGTCATGAGTTCAAAACTCATGGCAGCTTTCCAATCGTTCTTTACCTGTTTTTGTATTTTATGTTCCAAAATTTTTTCTTTTAAACTTGCCAATCCCAGAGTGTGGGGATTTGTATGCGTATCTTTTGTATTCAAATTTTAGGATATGTATTTAACCTAGTTTGTCTTGTAAATTTCAAGCAGAGTTGATGCCTTTTTTTGTTTTTTACTTTCAAATTCCCCAATATGTTTACTTCTGGCTAACCACACTAGGTTGACATTGAATTTATGTACTTCATTATAAAGTGGTATACTATGGTTTCCATATACAGTACTCAAAGGAGATCATTCAATTATAATGTGTTCAATAAGTACAGAAGATAAGTTTTCTTGCATCTTGTGCTTTTTGGTTATAGAGATTTTAACAATTAAGGAAAAGCATAATGATAAAACAAACTAACATATAGGTGGCAACACCTCTAAAATGAGAAAGAAGGAAAAAAAATATGTAAAATAGAGTAAATCACCTCATACATTTACTGAATGCTCTTCAAAGATACAATATGCAGACTACACCAAGGAAACTTTTCATTTTTTTAATTAAGGTGTTTATTTCAGTTGCAATGGACAAAAACATCAAAAGGCAGTTGGTATGATCATATTTTAAATATCTGATGTGACCAATGTCCAGTTAGTTAGACTAAATGCAGGCCAAAACCATTGATCTTCAAGGCATAAGCAATAAATCCAGCAATTTCAGGATCAAGCCAGAGATAAGCAAAATATCATGCTACCAAACCAAATAATTCTACAGCATATCTCAGTTCATAAAGTTTTATCAAGGGTTTCATTGACTCATATAAGAAAATAATAAAATATAATGAAACTGCATTATACGCTTATACATAAAGACATAATTTAACAAATTACAAGTCCTTAAGAATATGTGTCACAGTCCCTGTTTAGTTGTTCAGTAACACAGGTCCATCTGTCATGCATAGTCCCAAAATATGGATAATATTCCAAGAATTCTAGTAATTTAAAATTTTCAGCAAAGGTCAATTTTTTAAATAGGCGATGACATAAGAATATATAATATGAGTGGTAGTAAATTATTAAATTCCAGGTAAACCTGAAAGTGTTTCAGAAACATGACATCTCTACAAGTGATGACAACTCTTAGTGGTACCTCTTTATATCTAGACCAACAAGTTATTCTCCACCTGTTCTTTTTTTCTTCTTCTACTTACATGACTGATGGCAAAGAACATCTGAAAAAGATGCAAATTGTTCTGGAGTATCTGCCTTGTTATTTAGACAGATTAGGCCACTCACTACTAATTAATAAATTTATTTCTACAGCCTTTTATATATAAATGGTAAGTAAAATACCTCTTCCAATGATCCATGACATTAAATCTTTTAGAGCGTTCATACTTTTAGTATTAAACCCTGTCAGAACAGCTAAATTGTATATTTTGCAGCTATTTTATATCTGAATTGCTGAGTTGCACAATGTTAAGCAGTGTTTCTTTTTACCTTCATTTCAGTCACCCACATTATCAATCTGACCCTCTCCCCCCATTTTCATAGCAAAGTTTGTTTTTACACTCAATCTATCTCTTAGTTCTGACTATTCGAGGGGATTTTGTACTCCCAATCTTTCACCCATAGAGGTTACACTGGGAAAGCAGCAGCATCCTAAGCAACGTTCCTTCTAAGCGAATTGTAGATGTGCACGCAGTGCTCGCTGCACTGCGCAAGCATTATGGAGACGAGCAAAATTTAACATTGGATTGAGCAAAAATTGACAATTCAGCTGCGCGGGGATGCCTGAGCAGTTGCACGTGCACACACGTGCTGCTTAGAGGGAATATTGATCCTAAGGTAAATGCAATGCATCTTAACCAAAAAGTAAATATCACTGGAAACTAAAATAGGGCAGGACAGTTGTATTCCTATTGCCTGAGAGTGATGCTGCTTTTCAGGCATGTTTCAGAAGTTTTCAATCTCAAGTTAATTTACAGTATTACTACAAAAGCGAGTGTTTTAAAGAATTTATTGCCATGGAACAATAGAAGAGGGATTATACTCACCATTTGTATTCAAACTTCAGTCGAAATAAACTTATAAAAGAAAGTTGCTACCTTGCTAATAATCCGCCTGAATAACGATTCCAGGACAAATTGTGTAGTTATATAATTGTTCTCCACCACGGGACACAAAAAAAAAATAGAAATAAAAAAACAGAGAGAGAACAACTTGGTCTTCTCTATACCTTCAAAATGAAAGAAATATTTTCTTGGGGTGTTTGAGTCTGGGGATTTTTTAGTGAACAAACATAAAACATATGTAAATATCATCATCAGTTTCTTGACCTAGTGTGGTTGTTGAGGCACTGTGCTGCTGAACATCTGACAATTTCCCTCCACTTGTCTCGATCATGTGCCAATACCTCAGTAATAGATATAAATCAGTATCAAGACGGAGTTTACCCAGCTAACAATTCCACGTTGCTACAACGTTGCAGCAATGTTGTAGTAAGGTGGTGGCAACGTTGTCAAATGATGCTGTGGCAATGTTTTTTGGTGAACAAGTGGGAACGTTGCTAAAACGTTGTTGTATAACGTTATTAATAACCTTCCTACAACATTTTTGCAACATTGAAATTCTCTCTGAAAACCTGATGAAACCGGCTTGTGTTTCTGAAACATATATTCCGCACTTTTGGCAAGAATTTCAAACAAAACAACATTTAAAAAAATGTCAACATTACCATCCAGCTAGGAGTTGCAATAGCAGGAATGTCAAAACTGCCATTGTGACAGCATTCATTAAGTGTCAGTTCTGCACCATTTTCATTCATGACAAACCAAACATCACCAGTAATTTTACCATAATAATAATACTAATAGGAATAGCACTCGTTGATGCTTGACAACTCTCACAAATCAGTTCAAAGTTGCACATATAATAATGCACTATTCACAATACGGAATTTTTATTTATCATTTTATGCGCTTAATAAGAATCTTAGATAAAGAAGTAATGATACTAATTTAATAAAAATTCATACGTCCATTCTGAAGTTTGCAATGAGTTTCAGTGCAGTTGTTCTATCTCGGTTTATATGCAAACACTGCTTTCTGTTCACCGTATGAAATCCACTTTCTAGGAAGTTTTTCTAACAGACTTTACAGCAGCACGTTTCATTAGATTTAAAATTGACATGTGAGTTCACCAAGTAGGCAGGGATTTACGGAGATCTACTACAATGGGGATATAATAAAAAAAATTAGGTAATAGTGTGTAAAGTGAAAGTACATGGGTAAACCACACTGCTTTTACCTGATAAGGAATCTCTGAATCTGCAGACTGAGGGTTCAAACATTTGTTTTTAGAAGACAAAATGGAAAAAGGAAACAATACAACAAAAAAGTTTTAATATCAATTTTTTTTTATTTTCTAAATTTAATTAAGATTAGCAATCAGAATTAGTCTCCTCCTGCACTATCTCTTTCTTCTTCTGCTCTGGGACCTGCAAATTAAATTATAATTTAAAAGTCACATATCATCTCAGCACCGCTTACATATGCAGAAGTCACAATAACTAGCATTATTAAACTTTATGAAACTTTCTTCACTGCACATGTGCTTCCCTTATTATTGTTAAGCCAAGTTACTTGATAACTTTGTACTTATGTGTCATTTCGGGCAAGTGGACGGTAAAATCAATTTGAGCAAAGATGAATTTATTTTGTCCAAATATTACATGTGAATAAAAATTCCAAGTGGATGTACTTGTCCTATCATACAAGATGGATGAAAATTGTAGTTAGCTGGACTCCAGCTTTAATAGTCCTGGAAACTATGATAAGCTGATTTTGTGTGCAATTTAGAGATGCATCCACAATGCTTTAAAAAACTGAATCCAATATTGATGAAATAAGAGTCAAATGGCCAACCTTGTATTTTATCCCTCCACGTTGGTTGGGTGCATATTTAAAGGTCTCAGACATGGACTCTTCAATTTCTTTCGCTTTGCCATTATTTTTCAAGTAAACTTCTGCAAGAGAAACACGATATTTTAAAATAAGTTTCACAACAAAGAATGCATTGCAGTTTTCTAAATGCCAATAATAATCAATGGAGTATTTATAAAATATGTACTTTGAAATGTGGTCCCAGGTTCTTTCATATAGATGCAATTGCAGTATGCGTAAAGAGATATGTAGTACCTTATCCATTCATGGAAAAATCTATGGAGAGTAATTAAAAAAAATAATAGACAATTGAAATCAAGTCATACTTACTGATCAAAACTCTGCATATCACAAGGTCTTTAAATGCTTTTTTTCCCTTTACGTCCCTTTAGACTATACCCTGACCAGAATCTTTTTGTTCGTAGCCGTTTCATCATCCTGCAGACACTATCCCTCATATTACACCTCCCTAATGAGCTCAAGTAGTATATCTGAAAATAATAATAATAATAATAATAATAATAATAATTATGATAATAATAATGTGACAAAATATGCTTTAATATAGTTTTTTGTGATGAGTTTGCATGCAAGTTTGTTTGCTCTAACTTGAAACAATTTGATAACACCAAGTATGCAACACAATGTACTAACAGCAATTATATAACAAATGAACCACTGTGAATCATTTAACTTCATAAATGACATTCACTCTAAGATGTAATTAAAATAACCAGAAAATATGTAATGGCGTATATGTAGTAAAACACCTGTAAATGTTCATGTCTATAAATATTTTGACCTACATCCATGACATTTAATAGCTAACCACTACATCTTTTCCACCCCACCCCCCAAGTCTGTAATAATCAAAAAATTTATTCTTTTTCACATCTATATAAATCGGCATATTTATACACATGTCTAAACATACATTTATTTGAATTTCACTTGTCATTTAAATCAATTTAAATTACTTGGTATTTTCATATAAATACATGTATACATTTTGGTCAAGAACGATAAATCTTACGCTCTTAAGCTAACGCGCCTAATTCGAAATACTAGCTTAACGGACGGCATTTTATCATGGTAACATATCCTATCCTCGATATTTTTCGTTCCAAAAATGTAACAGTATAATTTACTTAATACGAGTCGGATAAAAGTCACAGAAATATGCCAAGTAGTTAGGTCATTTTCACAAGATGAACATGCAGTTTACATGTGCTTGATTGCATCAGCAGACATAGACCAATAAAAAACAACATTATTTTCTGCAACTAAATATGCGAATATACGTTAACTATTTAATGCTCTTACCTTGCCTTGGTGGTTCAAAATAGCGGGAAACAGGAGATTCGTCTCTTTCCTTAATTGTGTAATTCGGTCGGTACGACGAGGATGAGTTAGTCTTTGGTTCGTAGATACGTAAAATATTGTTACGGCAATGGCAGTACCTCATGTTTGTAATAAAGAAAAGCTGAGTGTTCTCTTTCATAAAGTAAAGTTTACCACAACATTGGTACAACGTTGTAAAAACGTTATATAATTTCTTTGGAATAATTATGTTAATTCTTGTCCATAGTATTAGGATCAATGCAATTACATACCATTTGTAATTTACTATATCTTTCATATCAGATGACTATTTAATTTCATTTTCATGTGTAATGTTTTAGCAATGTTACCGAAACGTTATTTTCCCCACGTAACCAAACCACAACCATATAGCAACGTTGTGAAAACGTTGTGTGTTAGCTGGGGTATACCTACTCGGGTAAGATTGCATGTGCACATCGCTCCTGTTCCAGGTACTAACATACAATCGAAAGCAAAATATTCATTTGACTCATTGAAAAATGCTTCTTTGCCCATGCCCTCTTTCAACTTTTCTATTAAAAGAAAATTTTACCTAAACGTTAACTTTACATCTCGACGCCCAAAATGAAAGTTTATTAGTTACGTATGGTTACTAAAAATAACGAAAACGAAAGTGCGACCTTTACAACACTACCGAAAACAAATAACTCATTAAGTATTGCTGTATATCATCATTTTACATGCAAGTTGGATTAATTTTAAAAAAAATTACGGAGTTACCTGTAATATAAAAGTATTGGCAATTGAACAATTCGGACCAAAGACGATTCGGCCCAACTTTGACCGAAAATAAGACAATTCGGCCCAATTTTAAGGACGATTCGGCCCAAATCGAAAGACAATTCGGCCCAACCAAAAACAATTCGGCCCAATTTTAAAATACAACTGACAAGTATTTATTTGTAACATATATTTTGACAATTCTTATATAATATGTTTTATAATAAAATTTGGAACATTTTGTGAACAAGATAAATGTTTTCCGAAGTTATAATGGTTAGGAAAAACCGGAGAAAGAAAGGAGTATAAGTAGAGCTGTACGCTTGGTCTCAAAAACTTAATTCTCAAGCAAAACATGAGATATTCTCGTATTTGAACGTATTTGTTACAAATAAATTTATACAGATAAAATGGTTGAAAACTGCATAATTAGTTATTTTGCGATAATTTGACAAATTTAATTCAGAACATTATTCCGTTTTGATGTTATATGTTACGAAAAAAACAGATAAATGTGCACAATGAAAGATGCATCTGTATCAAAATTTCTTGTATTTTAAATTTCATTTAATTTGATAATGATTATTCAAAACACCAAAAACATTTTAAGTTGTCAAATTAATACCATTCTAATTATAATAGTTTCCAATTCAAAATATTAGCGAGAAAGTATGCCCTTTTAGTCAATCCAAACATATAACGTATGTATCAGAGACATACGACAAGAGACTGTTCATTAAATATGTAATAGCTTTCGCTCAATTTTCCCTTTTGATCATGAAAATATGGCATGAAATTATTACATGTATGTATGTATGTATGTATGTATGTATGTATGTATGTATGTATGTATGTATGTATGTATGTATGTGTTTGTGCGTGTGTGCGTGCGTGTGTGTATGTTGATATATATGTGCCTTCAAGCTGGTACGAGGTTGATGTTGCAGCAACTAAACTGGCAAAATGCTCGGCATTTCTCTGTGTTTGTATAAGTATATAAAGAATGATACTTGCATAATTTGCAAAAATTCCTCAGAATACAACCTTCCTGAATTACACACCATCTACTTTCACTGGATTAAATCATGTTGCTGCCTGGTGTGTACATACCTTTCCCGGCAAATCTCATTGCTATAAACATACATGCCAATCCGGGTAAAGTATTTCAGAAGCGTATATAAACCTGCTAGGTTATGTACAATTTACGTTATCTGTCTGATTCGAGCTAGGTCACAAATACCTTACCATATATGTCTCCTTTTCAACAAACGTCATGGTTTTTTATGAGTATCAACTGTTGGATTGTATGCACCCCGAATGGTTTGTTCAAGCAAATGCACGTAGTTAATGCCATTATTAAGAATTAGAGGTTAAAATGAACAAGAATCCAAATGCCATCACAAAACTATAATTTTACACTTATGTATGTTAGTTTTCTTATTCAATTTCAATAATTAAAGCAATCGTGTTTGAAAACTTGTTCTTTATTTTATATTATTTTTTACTTTAGTATTCCCAAACTCTAATGTTTGTTTTAATATTTTTAAGTTTATTTATTTGACTTGTGTAATAAAAAAAAAACAATGTTTGCATCCATCGTTTTTAATTTAGTTATCTGACTTAAGGAACCCAAGTTATTGCACCGGTATTATCTTTTTCTCAACTTGACGATCCAGCACATACAACAGATACGAGCACAAATCCTCATTTTGCCCGCTTTTATTCTCCCCTTCCGACCAAACGATCAACCACCGTACTGTTGTCGCTGTTTCTATTATTAAATTCAAGTCAAATAAACATCCAGTTGCAATCAAGTAATAGTAACATTATCGAAGAGATATAAACTTGTGTTTAAAAACCAATGTCTTGGGCATACATAAATATTGATCCACCTTTTATACAGGTCGCCATGCTTAGCCAGTCTTGTGCTATATAATTTCAATCAATTTCAAACAAGCATCAGTTCAAATAAGTCTAGATTATATGCAAAGCGCGTGTACACCTAAATCACAGTATAGTATTACTTTGCAAACTAAGCGGGAAAGAGTATTCATGCATTTGTCTTAGTTTACCTACTAGATGTCAACTCAGTTCATGGTAGGGGTCCCGAGTTGCCGGCTGGTCTAAAGCGTTCTCCGTTATAAAGCACTTCCTTCTTACCTCTGTCTGTGTTGTTCGAGTGTCCGATTCGGCCAGTGTGGGTATATGAGAAAGCTTGCGAGTAGCTTCTCGTTGGTCGCTGGTTCTTTCCGAGGGTTCTTCCTCCACCATTAATACTTGCCGCCATGTATAGCCAATCGCGTACTTTGACAAACCCTTCAACAACAACGACTGTTTAATTTATGGTCGTGCGTCTGTCGTCCGTCGTCCTTAGTGCGGTTTGTCAATAAATTTAGAGGGTACAATTATGAGCAGTACCCCATTAATCTTGGTGCATAAACCATATTGCCCTTTCCCAAAACAAATTTAATTCCTTGTGCCATGTGCTTATCGGACACCGTCCTACACTCAAGTTTTTCTGAACTAAAAAATGCTGTGCATGTGTGTCATTACCGTGAAACAAATGACTTCGATAGTACTGTAATTTCAATATCACTTTATACAGTAACTAGATAGAAATTTCCCTAATTGCAAACACGTATATTAGTTTAGTTTGATCTACACCTGAACAATACATTGACTAGATAATATCTATAAACAAATACAATACAAAGGTGTATTTGTACATTTTAATAATTATATCAAGAAGACTGAGACTTAAAACGTTTATATAAGTCCCTCAAAATCAAACCTTTCTTAATTTACACCATGTTATTCTTCTACGTTGCCGGTGCAAATGCACACGTTGTTGTTAACAAGCATACCAAAAAGCAGCAGAGAAAATTATAAGCATACAGCAACGAGCTTGGTCGTGAATAGTTTATATGACCAAATTATGTTTCTCTTGCAATATGTATACCTCTTTCATGTGGTTTGTTCAAGCAAATCCAGGCAGATAATGTTTAGAAAATGGGATAAGGGAAATAATGAATAATTGCCCAGTTAGCACCGCAGAACTCGAACGTTAACATACATGTTTTTCAGTTTATTCATTTGACCTCAGTAACCCCCTTCTCCTCGTCTGTCCGCCAGATACAGGTAGTATGGGTCGAAATCAGTTTTATCCCCTATTCCTTCCTTCCTTCTCCTCTCGAAACCTCCACCGTCAGAGCAACAACAACAACAACAACTCTTGCTGATACTACTCCCGATGATGCTACCCTTATAATAAAGTCACCTCAAATCTCGACGATTATAACACGAATTACATCAATAAAGGTATGACTACTCCGTTGCTTCTATAAGTTTGTATATATAGGTCATAAAATCTACTACCAGATAATATTTTGATATCTGCATGAAATACGCAAGACCTGGCCGCTTTATACTGTATTCATCAGCAAACATCACCAATACTCATAGATGTGGGATTTTGTCCGTAGCAAATTTAGCCATGATCTTCATGCATTTGCATCGTCCTTCCGATTAAATCATTTCTTCTGCATCGTTCCAAAATATACAATAGATTTTTGTCACTATGTGCTTTACAAATAGAACAACATTCTACAGTTTGATGTTAGGTGTGAGAAGCATTACTTAGCGCAAATGTAATAGTACATGGACATATTAGTTACCTCCCTTGAGAAGTAATGAATAGTTTGTTCTTGCACAAGGCCAGTATAATCAAATATAGCTATTGATTAGCCCTTAAAGTGCGTGTCGCGACTATAGTCGCGCTGTTGTTTGTGGTCCCGTAGTGCGTGTCGCGACAATTGTCGCGCTAGAGGTGAGCAACACTGATCGCATTATATAAACTTCATCTTGCCATAAATGCCTGTAAAACTATATTTGATTGGTTTAAAAAGGCCCGGGAAAGGCCCGGAACGAAAATTTTGTAGTACTTTACTATATTATTAACGATGTAATTTTACAAATGCTCGCTTCTAATCACATGGTACTAGTGTAAAGCTAAAATGGCCGACGCTGAATACGAAGGTGATTTCTTGCAACAAATATTCGCGTCTGATAGTGATGCTAATAGTGATTTTGAATAATTTGAGAAAAATGACATTATTGGAGCAAGCGAGGTATTGATGGAAATACACATGAATGATTTTGAGCCAGTAATTTACGTCGGATGTACATGCTCGCTTGACGTGACAAGATTTCGCGCCTGTCAACCCCCATTCACTGGTAATTCAAAATTAAATGTCGAGATGGTGAATAATGAACAATCGGACTATTAAAGACTTTTTCTTAGATGACGACCTATTGCATCTGATAGTAGATCAAACAAATCGTAATGCAGATCAGAGAGTTCATGGGCCAGACTTGAAGGAAAAAAAGTCGCATGAAGAAATGGCGGCCTGTCACACCTGAGCATCTAAAACGTTTTCGCATCGATTAAAACGATGGGTTTGGTACATATGTCTGTTCCCGATTCCTAATGGGCTATTGATGATGTGATATCAACCGCATACTTCAGGAAAAAAAGTAAGCATGGGATATATTTCAAGCTATTCCAATCAATTTACACCTGTCAGACAATGAGAACAATTAAGGTGACTCTTCACACAAAATCAACCCAATGTTTGAACAAAAATAAAGCCTTTGCTGAGGTTTAATCACCAGATATGGACCTCGGTTTGATGATATTATAATAAATAACGGGTGATAGTTTTTCATGAACATTAATTGTTGACTGGAGGGTTTAAACTTACCTGTGACATTCATGGAGTGGATTTTTGCAAAACTGTCACCCTTCCTTTACCTGTGATTTTCACAATTTATATATAACATTGTGACAGACATAACATGTGCATGGTTGGACTACTAAAGAATATAACATTTCTTAGATATATTTGAACTTTTCCAGAAAAAACAAACAAAATTACTGATGAAATACAATTTTAACTTGTCATTTTACCTGTATTTACACCTGTACCTGCAAATATGTTAAACCTACACATGTGTCTTGATGCCAATCTTAAAGTATAGACACGCGCCATCATTTTTCATATAGGGTTTGTCTATCAATTGTGTATATTTAATGAAATACATGTAATTTAAAGACTGTGGAGTTTTCTTCTTTCCTCTCCTGAAACAATTCAGCACTGAGGGACCTTTTACTGCAAAACAATTCAGCACTTTAAGGGTTAGGACGGGGCTCAACTAAAAGGAATCGATTAAAAATAATATTTTGTCAAAGTCTATATTATTAATATTATTTACACTTGAGTCGCAGTAACCTTTTTTATCATGTAGTTGATGAATGTGTTGTTGCATAGCGTTTAACGCCAATTGTCAGCACATAATAGGCTATACAAGACTGCTAGTATATCTGGTGGAGGAACTCGTGAAAATCTCAGAAAGGACCACACAGACCACAGGAACTACTGGCAAGCCTTCTCACATAACCATTCAGGTCGAACCTGAGACTCGAACTCAGGGAGACAGAGGTGATAAGTTGATCTGTAAAAGCGAGCGTCCCAGATCACTCTGACACCTGTGTGCTTTCTTGAAGAAATAGCATTGCTCTTTACTTTGAGATTAACAATAAATGAAATATATGACATGGGCCTACCCAATGCGTCTTCCTGAATAGAAAGATGGTGACGTCGGACAACACATAGCTAATGAAATATGAAAATATGACAATAGACAAACTCTTGGATTGAAAAGAGGTAAGAACGTTCTGGTAGCTAATTGTCGTCTAACATGATTGACATACCGCATCAATAGAATGACACATACAGCTTGATTCAGCTTGTTTATTAAATACAGTATCGTATTAAACCAGGAAAAGATTTCATCTGAGGTTCTATTTTCTCATTATACTTGCGAGATAGATGTTGTGTCATGTATCTTCTATCTTCCTCAATTACACACCACCTACTAGTAAGCCTTGTCTTCACTGGACTAAATCCTGTTGCTGCCTGGTGTGTCCTTTGCTTCCCCGGCAAATATCATTACTATTAACAAACAATCCGATCCGTGTAAAGTATTTCAGAAGCTCACAACAACCGGCTAAGTTACGTACAGGTTACATTACCTGTCTGATTTGAACTAGGTAACACATACGTTACCTTACATGTCTCCTTGATGCAAACTATTACTTCATGTATTTTATGGGTATCAAATCGTGCATTGTATGTACCCCGTTCATGCGGTTTGTTCAAGCAAGTACAAGGGGTTAGTGCCCATTATATAGAGTTAGAGGTTAAATTGAGCAAGGATCCAAATCTTATCACACAACAATAATTTTGCGATTATGACTATTAGTTTTTACTGATTTATTTCAATAATTAAAAGCACCCGTGTTTGCAATCTTGTTCTTCAGATTATTTGTTTGACTTTAGTATCCCAAAACTATCATGTGTTTATAAATATATTTAAGTTTATTTATTTGACTTTAGTAATGAAAAACTCCAAATGTTTGCATCCATCGTTTTTAGTTTAGTTATCTAACAACAGGAACCCAAGTTCTTGCACCGCTATTTTCTTTCTCTCAACTTGACAATCCAGCAATTACAACAAACACGAGATCAAATACTCATTTTGCCCGTTTTGCTTTTCCGACCAAACAATCCACCACTATACTATTGTCAATTATCCTTTTGGCGCATTATCAAAACGTAGCCACAACTAGTCATGGTCAGTGTGTCTATGTTTTTTTGTGACAATGATAGCGCTGAGGACTGAAACTTTACGGACAGTATCGTGGTGCTGATATGTAGTGATAATCATGGTGGTAGTGGTTATAATGGCTGTGCATGTAATTTTAAACATGCAATCAAGATTCTGCGTTTATATTTGTACTTTATTAGCAATTTCAAAGTAAGAAGGTTTCTCGATATCAGGATAATGTTGGATGACACATACTGGTGAAATATTGAGAAAGAACAATATATCAATGTCAGCCTTGTCAACCTTGAAACCTGCATGTTAAAAGAACTGGTGTCGACTCGATGGCCTAGTGTCATTAAGAGTGATAGACATACCCTGATCATAATATAAACTAGAAGCCTTGCCTTCTTCTTGCTTGCACAATACATTATCGCTTTGTGACGGTAAACTATTTCATCCGAGTTAATGGCTCTATTTTCACTACATTCTATGGAGTTAATAAAGTGACACAATTCCGTTTTGTTCCTGTTACGTTCGGAGTTAGATGGGGTGGAGTGGATTTCACGTTGTCTTATTCATGCTGTAATACCGCTGGCTCTGAACACTATTTATTGTTCATGCATGAAGGAACCGGCTACTCTATAAATTGTGTTATTGTATCAGGCTTAATCGAACGTATGTCGGACTTTTGATGACAAAAACACTTAGTTATTCACTTTAAATTTGTAGAGGATGTTTGCCGCAAATACATGTTACAAATCAGATGTTGAATAAATAAGGTGTTTTGTTTAAAACAGCTTTTGTGCTTGAGATGACATCCTAGCGATGAAATGCAAAATATATATCTTCAAAACATTTTACAAAAAAATAGGTTGGAACACAGAACTATTTGATCGAATAACCAATCCATAAGTAGTACTTTCTTTGATAAGGATGTTTAACGTAGCTTTAACAATGTTTCAGTCATGTCGCTACGATGTATGCAGTAAGGCAGCTTATAGTGATGTCTAGCACTGGGGCATCATGCCGCAGACATGACTTGGCCGGGGATCCAACTCACGACCTCCCGCTACCTCAGAGGACGCTCTATCCACTAGGCCACCAGAGCGGCTATTGAGTAGTACTAGTAGCAGTAATGATTATAGTTTGTTTGTGCAATAATGATTAGGATGAAGACGACGATGATGGAAATAATGTAATTATGACAGATTGTTGCTTTGTTTGAATTGAATGTTGATTCCGTCTCTACAATAACATTGCAGAAGAAGACAGATTTAGCTGTTATGAAAAGATTGTTTTTCAAAATTTGTTATGAAGGACATTCACCCCTCACCCCCCCCCCCCCCCCAATTTGTCATTAAAAAAAACCTTAATATTAGGATGACAGATAAATATAAATTCTTAACATAATTTGCATCTAAAGATGCATCTTTCATTGTGCACATTCATCTGTCTTTTTCGTAATATATAACAGCAAAACGGAATAATGTTCTGAATTAAATTTGTCAAATTATCGCGAAATAACTAATTATGCAGTTTTCAACCATTTTATCTGTATAAATTTATTTGTAACAAATACGTTCAAATACGAGAATATCTCATGTTTTGCTTGAGAATTAAGTTTTTGAGACCAAGCGTACAGCTCTACTTATACTCCTTTCTTTCTCTGGTTTTTCCTAACCATTATAACTTCGGAAAACATTTATCTTGTTCACAAAATGTTCCAAATTTTATTATAAAACATATTACATGTATATAAGAATTGTCAAAATATGTGTCACAAATAAATGTTCACATTTACCTTATATCATACAGTTATGATAGAGAATTTCAGCGACAACTATTAGGAGCATTTGAACCTGTCTCCATTGATTTAGTACGGACAACCGTGATGAAGAGTGCACCAAAGTCTTGCGAACTTGATCCAAGTCCGACATCACTGCTGCTTGAGTGCTTGGATAGTGGAAAGATTACAGTCCTATCCCTCATTAATTTGTCCGCAGCATTTGACATAATAGGCCATGCTATATTACTTAACCGTTTCCAGCATGTATTTGGCATTCAGAATAAAGCCTTACAGTGCTTCAAGTCCAAAATAGTCAACAGGACACAAATTGTAACTGCAAATGGAATACATTCCAGCCAAGTTGATCTATGTTGTGGTGTTCCAAAGGGGTCTGTTCTTGGACCTGATTTTGCACCTGTCCTCTTCATTCTATACACTCAGCCGCTCTCAAGTGTCATAGATCATCACCCAGTGTCTCACCAATTGTGCGCTGATGACACCCAAATATACAAATCTAGTCATCCAACTGAAGTTGATGCTACCATCCATGGAGTAGAGAGTGCATTTCTGATGTGAAATCATGGATGACATGTAACCAGCTGCAGATGATCGACGATAAAACTGAGGGTATTCTGATCACAACACAAAGACTTTCTCATTCACATCCTTTACCTCGACAATAAATATCAGCAACACCAACATTAAAGTCCCTTTGTGTTCGGTCATGTTTTCTGTAAGTAGGTAGACATATTGTTATACCTGGAATCTCGAATATTCATCAGACGATGCATGTTGACAAATACCACACATTGAACTCAAATATAGGTGACAGTGATGCAGATTTCATATTGCACTGACCATGGTTAAAATGTGCCTTATGTTTATTTTTTAAATTTCTGTTCATGCTAGAATCACAAAATTAGATATGAACAATTGTGTGCATATTTATTTGTGCCACACCTTCCTACCAGAGAAGTTCATTGTGACCTATATTTAGTACTTTATTGCATTACCTTATGAGTTCGTCTTAATTGCTGACCATATAGGTTACCTGAAGGCGCGTTGAATACATACATTTATACCTGAAGTCAATTGGGGTTATACAATGCCGTCATAACAAAAGCAGAGAAATGTGACACATATTCCAGGTTTCACATAGACTAAATTATAATAAAGAAGAGAAATATACGGATTAATCTATCTTCATGAATTTTGTGATAACGTCTGCAGTGCTAACTTCAAAATAGCATGATGAATAGATGAATGAGACTAATGTATTGATCAGCGGGAAAGTCTGTTGTTTTTATACTAATTGGATCTACTTCATGAAGTATATTGATGCAATTTAGACATTTTTTTTATTTTTTGTTGTTGTTTTAGGGTTTAACGCCATTTTTAAGCACACGATAGGCTATACAGGGCGGCCAGTATGGTGGAGGAAGAACCTGAGGAAACCCCCCGGAAAGAATCACCGACCCACGAGAAGCTACTGGCAAGCTTTCTCACATAACTACATTAGCCAAATCTTAGACTCTAACCCACGCAGACAGAGGTGAGACTACAGTGATCTGTAACGGAGAGCGCTTTAGACCACTCGGCCACTCGGGGCCCCACATTTTTTTTTGAAAAGGTGCACTAAATATAGCTGGAGCAAATAATAAAAATTATGCACTGAATGCAATATTACTTTTTAAAAAGTTGACAAAATTGAACGAAAACGTGGATAAAATATTAGCTGAAATGGTGAGTGAGTAATTACTACCTAACATTTTTACCCAAAACATGAATAGCTGGGGTCGATATCTGGGACCGTAACTGATGTTAGTAATTGAGTGTATATCTGTAACCTTTGCCTCACGAGTTAAAATTCTGAGAACTTCCCCGAGCTTCATCGAATAAATCCGCCTGTGTGAATGGCCATGTTATATATATTCGTGAAGGACATTTCCCTCAAGAACGAATATAACTCTTTGCCACAAGTTGTCAATAACTGGTCCCGAAGCAAGAAATCGACAAGACCCTCAAATATCTTGATGCATTTGCCACATTCCACCCATCTCTGCGAGTAATTGCACATCCTACTGACGAACTGGGTTAATGTCTGGCCTCTCTCGGGTTTGCTATACTTAAACGTCTTGCGAAACCCTTGCTCCGTTAGCTCGTATTTCTTCAGAAGTGCGTCTTTCAAAGCGGGATAATTCAGCGAATCGGCCGCGGATAAACGCGATTACTCATCTAACGCTTTACTCTTTAATAATGTACAAAGATGAAGCGACCAATCTTCCTTTTTCCATTTTTATACCTTTCAAAAGAAATTGTTCTTACTTTGGATTCTCTTTTGCTTGTTTTCTTTCTTATTCTATCAACTACCTCTTGGCTTCCGTTTCTAGCTTTGGTTTTTCGCTTTCTATTTCCTCTTCTTTAACCTCTGACCCCTTTCCCTAACCTGTTCTTCACGAACGAAAATTCTAAGGGTCCTCCTCATATCCAAACTATTTCCCCAGTTCAACAAATTCTTTCATTGATGACATTTTCAAAAGTATGGTGTGATGAACTTAAAGTGTGGTATTATGAAGAATGCGTAATTACTATTTCAACAAAACATATATTTTACTTTCTCGAAAGGCAAAAAAACATGAAATGTGTACAAAAAATAAAGTAACGTTATGTGTCTACTTAACCTCACTGTCTTGTCATATTTGTCTGAAACACACACAACAGGATACAAATATAATGAAATAATCTTAGTGTTCCATTAAATCCGTCAAGATCTCACTTCTGACACCATTGTAACAAGATAACCGGGTGGGATTTTCGAATTCACAACAGAATACTCTTGACGATGATATAAATACAAATGTTTAATAATGAATGACTTGAATGAGCAATTAAATTATTTTACATGCATATATATTTAATCCAAATATTGGATTATTGACATAATAATGCACAAATGGAATTAAGAAAAACACGAAGAAATTACTCTACAAAAGACAAACACAAGGCATGAATGATTCACAGCGAGTAAACAATGGAAAGATGGATATAATTTACTCAGCTAGCAAACAATGTAGAATTTTACTCATGTAGTACATGTAAAATGAATTCACTCATAGTGGTACAACAATATGCCATTCTAGTGTGGGTCTTCTCTCTATGCATGTATAATACTTGTACCTCATCTGAGAAGAATAACAAAGTGTATAGCATAAGAACACACTCAAGCATGTAAGTAAAGAGATCAAGTAACAGTATGCTGCTGTGACATCATCTAACAGCTTCTGAAATATCACATGCTGTCAAAACAATTTTGCAATCCATAAATGATCAAAGAAAAATTCACGGGATGATGAAATCAGTACCGGGTAATCCACTGGATTTGTATTGGATACAAAGCGTCAGATAGTACCACTGGTATAGTGAGTATAAATGCACTACACTTGGTTTTGCTAGCCCCTTGAGTTTGTTATGCGAGAGCAGAGTACAGTTGATTGTGTACTGCTGACTTTTTGGTCTGTTTGTTTACATCATGAATTGAGTGAAGGACAAACAACATACTGGAAAACACAGACTCATTAATTGCTTGTATTATATGCCCGATGGTTCAGAATCCCTTTTAAATTGATCATTTTTACTTGACTTTTGTACATGATACCAAATTCTCTTTTTTTATTTATTCTTTGCTTGGTGAGGCAAAACTATTTGTCATGCTATTATATCATTGAAAGATTTGTTTGTGAAGGGACACCATTAAAAGATGACTCTGGAGTTATTTTGACATGAATTTCCCTCTTAAAAACAATTTATGAAGATGTCTTATCATGATAATGTCAGCAGAATATAACCAGATATGCATTGGTTTTGATTAAAAAGATTTATAACTCTATGCTCCGATTGTTATACTCTATGATGATATTAGATGAAACACCGGTCCCGTTTTATTGAGTAAAGAATATCACATTTTTCACCATTGTCAGGTATCTGGTTTTAGTCAAGGTGTATATTTTGCATCTTACTCAGCTTGTGGACACACCAGGAACCAAACAGTATATCCTCTGTGTGTCTGTCTATTTGTGTGTATGTGGGGGGGGAATACTTTCAAGGGAATCAAAATATAAAAGTCCTTCCAGCTAAAAATAAATGCAATCCAGCAGACAGCTATGAAGTGATGTGAACAATATAGACAAAATTGTGATCTTCAATAACACATAAGCCTGCCTACACAGAATATCATATGACATTTACAACATATTTATCTTAAGAAAAATCTATATGACTGAATTCAGAGCACTGGACCAATATTATGTATGGATCCTAAATGTGAATGAATTATATAGGTGAATTTTTAAAATATTTCCTGTGATTTCATGGTGGCAACAAATGACACATTTTATGACCCAATAAAAGTGTTATTACTCCATGGTCATAAACTAAGTAACAAAAAGAAGCAAAGACAATATATTTTGTAAAACTTAACCAGGAATTTAATTATCAAAGTTATACAATGAACATTTTAGAGAAACTTACAGTATTATGAATTAAAGAAAAAATAATACTAAAAAGTTTTACAAAAGTCCAAAAGAATCCATTGTTTCAAATGAATTCCAGATCTTTGAAATGTACTGGTCTGTCAACAGTCCTGACATATTAAAGAGCGTTTTCCACAGCTCATTTCAATTATGGTACCAGGTAATTCATAATAGTTAGTCCCCAAATAATATTTTAGTTCAATGAACACTTTGTAAATCCAGTGAATAATCCAAACAAATGTTTCCTCTTAAATTATGTCTCGACACAGTGAGTAAACATTTCTGCAGACTGCTGTTGCAACAAGAAAAAAATAAAATCAAATTAATTGTCTAACTATAGCTACTGTACTTATATTTAGGCATAGAGTACAAAAAACAATTTTTCTTCTATTCACTACATGAGATTTTGCATATAGCCCACAACATGAAAGAACCCATCCAATGGGAAATAAATTCATTATGTTAATAACCCACCTGGTGTTCTTTTCTTAATCTTTGTCTGAGCATGTTTATGAGATCTGAAAGGTTTTCAATGCCTCTATTGCACCATCCTTGCTGAGGATTAGAGGAGGAAGCAATGCCTTGGCCAAAAATGTATGTCAGTAAAGTGGTATAGTCATGCTACGTCACTTTTCATAGTACAGGTGCAGTCAATATAGCCATACAGTATAGCTGATACTGCATTGTTCTGGATGCAAGGAACAGTATTGCACTTGAGTTCATTGAGCTTAGAGTCCATAGTAAGTCCTCCATTTCTTTCCTTTGTTGAGCTCATCATTTTTGGGGAAAAGTGTGCTATACTAAAATACAAATTGAATTAGAAGTTAACATGGGTCCATTGCTGTGTTAAATTCATCTATCACTAGTATTTGTACACCCTCCCATTTGTACAGCCTCTTACTGATTCTAACAACCAAAAGCATCAAGGATAAAAAAAATATACACAAAATGTATTCCTTTAATTTATAATTTCTAACCTTGTTGTAACTAATGGGTCCCTAAAATTGTCAACTTATTGCAGTTTCAATGCAAATAAAATAACAGCTACTGCTCCTACAAGCAATCAAACTGCTTGCTATCCATATCTGGTTGCTACAATAGTCTATTTCAGTATTAAAAAAATGTGTCATCTGCATCCAATATTTGCAATGTCTAGTTTTATTTTTAAAATAAACTGAACACATAAATAGAAGGAACTCTTGTATAGATGAGCCACAGAGATGAAGATATGAAATTTATAGAATTATTGAGATTATTAAAGATGATGAATTACATGACATATTTTGCTTGAAAACATAGACTAGCCCTGGAAATATGGCGACCGTGTTGTTAAAGAAACACTGATAAGTTGTAAGTGTTTGTAACTCCCTGGTGACAACAGTCAGAATATATAAATCTATAAATAAAATGACTACCGTAAGTTTTGTGCACCCTTATATGCCTTCTATTTTTAAAATTGGTGTGTGTGTGTGTGTGTGTGTGTGTGTGTGTGTGTGTGTGTGCTGGGGATAAAATCAATTGGGATGGTGTGAGAATATTATAATGAACATTTGTCTTCAAAGTGATGTTTTTGTCTTGGAACTTTCTTCTTGTTTATACCTGAGAACAGTACCATCTGCAAGATACTATATGATAATTGGTTATGTCATGCATATCTGATTTAATTTAGATTTATTTTAATTGTTTGTCAGTTTTAAATGTTTTTTTATTCCATTGCATGCTATTAGAATGTAATCTTGTTTATGTGATTTGGATTTTTTCCCAGAAAATTAGTTTCATCAAGTCTTTTCATAAAGACTTAAGGCTGACCTAGTTCCTGACCTTAATTCAAAATGAGTAGCAGTCAAGTAAACAATTTTTTAATTTTTTCTTTATTGTTGGATATGTAACAGTGAGATTGAGGCTGTCAGGAATACATGATCTTATGATTGTAGATGGCTTTTACGTTGATTCAGAAACCACTCAGTGTAATAAACAACTTTTTAAAAAAGTTATTGTAGACTAAAAGATTAGTTTTGTCAGGGTTATATTCGGAGCATGTGACTTTAAGATGTAAACATGATCATGTGACCCTCATATGGGTACCTATTGTGTAGGTTTTCTTTACTGTATAATATTCAACTTTAGAGAAATGATCTCAGTTTGGGCTTTACTGATGTCAAGCTTTCACTTTTAAATTTTCTTCAGATTATTCCAATTTTAACAGATTAATTTGTTTCTCTGGAAATATTTGAGTGCACATACTGAATGCTTGAAGTTTTATTCAATATTCAAACACTGAACTGTTATTTCTTGTGGTTCTACAAGGAACTGTAGTCGACAACAGATCTATATAGGTTATAGCATATGTCATCGCCTTCCATTTTGGATTTTCATTGGGACTGAATTCATTAGAACATTTAATACTTGGATTTCAAAAATTTAATTCATGGATCATTCTTGGATTAGTTTTGGATTTGATTCTTAACAATAAGTTTTAATGTTTTATTTTTACATTATTTTTCCAGGGAAATAAAACTTACACAGCTTCTCGTTTTCCCTTTTTCTTTGTTACTGTGTATTAGAGCAACAAATACCACTTAAACAACCACAGAAAGATAACAAAAGAACAGAGACCATACTGTAAGATAGCCGAATCATCATAGTCCATATGGACTGGTGAATTGCAAAGGAAGCACTTTACTCTTCAGTAGACAAATCCTGCTCTGGCTATAGGTGTGGGACACAACAATAATAATGTAGTAAGACTACAGTAATCATGCTCAGTGCATTTCTGTCTTGGAACATTTATGTACTGACGATCAGCACTGCTGTAAAGTAATGCATGGTATGGAAATATACACTCATTACTGGCAGATGGTCCGATATACACTGCGATGACTGAAAAACTGGTGAAGTTTCTGAACGTTCAATTTTTTTTAGAATTCAGTGTTTCCTTGCAAATTTGGGATCCATAAAATAAATATCGCTAAAATTAGTAAACTATCTGTTGGTATTTTATATCCCAATTTTTTTTATTACTCACATCATCAAAGAAAAGGAACCACTAAAGCAGGAGGAAATGAGTCAAAAATAAAGATGTATGTTCTCAATGTCAAGAAAAAGTGCATTGGTCTATAGAGTATCATATCAGAAATTAAAACTTGGACAAGAAGAAAAGAAGCATAAATTAGAGAAGATGAATCTATACCAATGAAGCATTTCAAGAAGATAAGACAAATAAAAGATAAGACAAATAAGATAAGACAAATAAAAGATAAGACAAATAAGATAAGACAAATAAAAGATAAGACAAGATAAGACAAATAAAAGATAAGACAAATAAGATAAGACAAATAAAAGATAAGACAAACAAAAGATAAGACAAATAAAAGATAAGACAAGATAAGACAAATAAAAGATAAGAGAAATAAGATAAGACAAATAAAAGATAAGACAAATAAGATAAGACAAATAAAAGAAACTGAATGAAAAGAGTTAGACCCCATTGCAGTAAAGAAATTATAAAGAAAAAATAAACCAGACTGACAGTGAAAGAACAAGAGAATGTATAGAAGGTTACAGTCACCAACATCTGCATAATTTATTTTTTGCTTTGAGTCTGATATTTAGTGTTGGGATTTTACGACTTTTTCATCTGCTTCACAAGCTTACTGACCTAACACCAATAGCATGATAGCTTTGTAGCATTAGCATGATAGCTTTGTAGCATTAGCATGATAGCTTTGTAGCATTAGCATGATAGCTTTGTAGCATTAGCATGATAGCTTTGTAGCATTAGCATGATAGCTTTGTAGCATTAGCATGATAGCTTTGTAGCATTAGCATGATAGCTTTGTAGCATTAGCATGATAGCTTTGTAGCATTAGCATGATAGCTTTGTAGCATTAGCATGATAGCTTTGTAGCATTAGCATGATAGCTTTGTAGCATTAGCATGATAGCTTTGTAGCATTAGCATGATAGCTTTGTAGCATTAGCATGATAGCTTTGTAGCATTAGCATGATAGCTTTGTAGCATTAGCATGATAGCTTTGTAGCATTAGCATGATAGCTTTGTAGCATTAGCATGATAGCTTTGTAGCATCAGCATGATAGCTTTGTAGCATTAGCATGATAGCTTTGTAGCATCAGCATGATAGCTTTGTAGCATCAGCATGATAGCTTTGTAGCATTAGCATGATAGCTTTGTAGCATCAGCATGATAGCTTTGTAGCATCAGCATGATAGCTTTGTAGCATTAGCATGATAGCTTTGTAGCATTAGCATGATAGCTTTGTAGCATTAGCATGATAGCTTTGTAGCATTAGCATGATAGCTTTGTAGCATTAGCATGATAGCTTTGTAGCATTAGCATGATAGCTTTGTAGCATTAGCATGATAGCTTTGTAGCATTAGCATGATAGCTTTGTAGCATTAGCATGATAGCTTTGTAGCATTAGCATGATAGCTTTGTAGCATTAGCATGATAGCTTTGTAGCATCATCATGATAGCTTTGTAGCATCATCATGATAGCTTTGTAGCATCATCATGATAGCTTTGTAGCATCATCATGATAGCTTTGTAGCATCATCATGATAGCTTTGTAGCATCATCATGATAGCTTTGTAGCATCATCATGATAGCTTTGTAGCATCATCATGATAGCTTTGTAGCATTATCAGATAGCTTTGTAGCATTAGCATGATAGCTTTGTAGCATTATCATGATAGCTTTGTAACATTAGCATGATAGCTTTGTAGCATTAGCATGATAGCTTTGTAGCATTAGCATGATAGCTTTGTAGCATTAGCATGATAGCTTTGTAGCATTAGCATGATAGCTTTGTAGCATTATCATGATAGCTTTGTAGCATTAGCATGATAGCTTTGTAGCATTATCATGATAGCTTTGTAGCATTATCATGATAGCTTTGTAGCATTATCAGATAGTATCAATACCAATTCTTTAAAGGATGTCATATTTCTGTGCCCGTGGACACACGATGCAGATTACATATGATCCAGTCATTTGATTTACCAGCATTGTCTAAACAATACCTTTCATGCATACATTGTTCTGACTTGTTTGTTCTTCTTTGTCTTTCATATATTTTCTTTCATCATATAATACATGTAATAATAATAATAATAATAATAATAATAATAATAATGAAAACTTTATATAGCTCCTAACCTATATTAGTTCTAAGCACTTTACAACATCTTAATTGATATGACTACAAAAAAACACCATGAAATTAGAAAATATAACAAATGCTGAAAATATTTAAGGTAGGAAACATTATTAAGACTTTAAGTTTATTCCTGCAGTTTAATAAGTTAAGTTTTAAGAGCACTCTTGCAAGGGATCACTGTGGTTTCTTGTGTCTAATTTCAATGGACAATTTGTTCCACGTTGCTGGGACCTGGAATGCACAAGAATGCTGTCCATATGACTTCATTTTCATAGTGGGATTAATGAGTATACAATATTTAGAAGAGGAGCGTAAGTATCTTGCTGGTATGTACACAACGGTGAGGTCAGATAGGTATGTTAGACTGGAGTCCGTCAGTGAAAAATAGCACAGAGAACAAATTTTGTGCTTGATCATGGATTAATTGTGGAGCTAGTGTAGGGTAGAAAGCAGCACGGTGAGGTGAGCTCTGGTCGTGGTACTCTAAAGATGATCCGTGCAGCTATGTTTTGAACTTTTTGAAGTTTCTGGAGTAGATATTGTGATGAACCAGACAGAATTGAGTTACAATAGTCCAGTCTTTCTTAAAAGTACTAATGAACACAAGTGTTTTAGTGGCATCAACTGAAAAATATTTGTGAATGGAGCTGATGCATCTCTAAGCTTGCATATGTTCATGACATGTTGGTGTGATGTGAGATTACTGCCCAGTGTAATACCTAGGTTTCATACTGACTGTGTATTTACTATTGGTGTTGCTGATATTTATTGTTTGAGGTAAAGGATGCGAATGAATAAGTCTTTGTGTTGTGATCAGAATGACCTCAGTTTAATCATCAGTCATCTGCAGCTTGTTATATGTCATCCATGATTTCTCAACAGAAATGCACCTCTCTACTCCTTGGATGGTAGCATCGACTTCAGTTGGGTGGCTAGACTGGTATATTTGGGTGTCATCAGCGTACAATTGGTGAAACACTGAATGATGATCTATGACATTTGAGAGTGGCTGAGTGTATAGAATGAAGGGAACAGGTCCAATAACAGACCACTGTGGAACACCACAACATAGATCAACATATGTTAATGTTATCCAATACTCAAGAACACAGCAAACTTTGAATTTTTATTTCATCCAAACTTGTTGACAAACAAGCAAGATTAATTTATACTACAGTTGTACTTTTATGTTTAACTGAAAAAAGTTATCAGCTGTATAAAAAATTTTTTTTGAATTTATGACAATAATGCTTTGTGCCATTATTGATCTTTCCTAAAAGAAGTTGTTTTAGTTTAAGTTGATTAAAAATAATTAATAACATGATCTAAACAGTTGAGAAATACAATCTCTTTGTGCTTATGAAAGCTTTCTTTGAAAAGAAAAATATTTTTATTTTATTTAGATTCTTTAAACTTCTTTCATTAACATGCAACGACATGGTGGCGGAAGGAGACAAATTAAGAATCAGAACTATCTCGGCCATTGCACTCCTGACACAATAATATTAATACAAATAATAATAATAATAATCATAATAATGAGGACTTTGTATAGCGCCTGATTTTTAGAAGCTCTAACCACATGTGTGGTGCATTCAGCCAGAGGTGAATCATCAAAACCCATCAAACTGAGATGTATTCCTATAACTACTTCCAATGTTATTTAAAGGTCTGATGGAAATGGCTGAGCGATGTTCAATTGCTGAACTGGCTGGAGTTAATATATTTCTGCATCACGTGACAGGCATGTATTTACATCATTGTCAATGTAACCATCAACAGCATTTGGTCTATTTAGTTTAGAAACTTTGTTAATAGAGTAAAAAAAACATACGTATATGGTGTTTACTCTTAGATATGAGAATCTAATAATTTTGTACTAACGGATGCCTAAACTAATATCAAACAAAAATGTTCAGGAAATTAATTTTGTGAAAGGGAAAGCAACATAATGATTTGTGTGGACACACCCTACCCCTTCATGGACTGTCATTAAAATAAATAATATAAAAAGTAAGATAAAAAATACAGTTTTATCCTAACTGCAGAGTCTTAATTTAAATAAAATTACGGTCGGAATTAATGTTACACACTGAAATCAATCCGTTACCATATGACTCGGGAGCGAGGGAAGACGCATTTTTATGAAACTGGTTCATCGACAAACTCTTTTACCAAAATATGGGGGCGGGACTGGCGGAGAATTCACACAATAAACTAATTGGATGACGTTTCCAGTTTAATAAATTGAAGTATTTATGAACATCTAATAACGTGTCAGTGTGTAGCACAGGTTAAAATGTTACATGGCAACGTTTAATATAGAGCCTCATTCTCGATACGCTGTGGGAAGCAAGACAAGGTATCACAGTACCAATTGTTTTTCCATAGACCTCAATGCTAATATTTGGAGAGACAAATATATTTTCTATCCTAATTTAGCGTGCATCTCACACACCGTTATAGTCTAGAGAACAAGGTACTCCATTGCATTTAAGAGAGATAACTCTGCTGAAACTAGACAGGGGTATGAGTTATCTAGTCACAACATACATATTTTCAGTCATGTGTATTACATTTTCAAAAAATCATAAAAAATACAAAATATGATCTATATAGGAATTAGCATAAATTCACATGTTTCCAAGAGGCTATACTTTTTTAAGCCTAACAGAAAGTACAACTCTTGCATAATCCACCAATCATAGCTAGTGTTGTTGTTTTTTTCTGATTGCAATGTTCCTACACCTTAAGCTCCACCCACAGGGACTTGCGCAATTGGTACCGTTATACCAAAACTACGTAGTCGACGATATGGAAAATGAAACTAGAGAATACGCAGGTCATTAAAGACAACCAATCAACTGTTCGGAATCACAAAAAGTGGACAAACCCACTTGTAGTCGTATGACGAATGAAGATTACAAAAGTGTTCATAGCATCTAATGCAATACTGTTGTATTACAGGTAACTCCGTAAGTTTTTTTTAAATTAATCCAGCTTGCATGTAAAATGTTGATATACAGCAATACTTAATGAGTTATTTGTTTTCGGTAATGTTGTAAAGGTCGCACTTTCGTTTTCGTTCTTTTTAGTTACCGCCCGTAACTGATACACTTTCATTTTGGGCGTCGAGATGTAAAGCTAACGTCTAGGTAAAATTTTCTTTTAATAGCAAAATTGAAAGAGGGCATGGGCAGAGAAGCATTTTTCAATGAGTCATATGAATATTTTGCTTTAGATTATATGTTAGTACCTGGAACAGGAGCGATGTGCACATGCAATCTTACCCGAGCAGGTAAACTCCATCTTGATTTCTTTCTCCAAGCAAAATCTATTACTGATTTATATCTATTACTGAGGTATTGGCACATGATTGAGACAAGTGGAGGGAAATTGTCAGATGTTCGGCAGCACAGTGCCTCAACAACCACACTAGGTCAAGAAACTGATGATGATGGTGATATTTATATATGTTTTATGTTTGTTCACTAAAAAAATCCACAAACTAAAAACACCCGAAGGATATATTTCTTTCATTTTGAAGGTATAGAGAGGACCAAGTTTTTCTGTCTCTGTTTTTTGTTGCTGTTGTTGAGGGCGTTTTATTTTTTGTTTTTTGTTTTGTTTTATGCTTCTATTTTGTTTTGTCCGGTGGTGGAGAATAATTATATAACAAAACAATTTGTCCTGGAATCGTTATTCAGACAGATTATTAGCAAGGTATCAACTTTCTTTTATAAATTTTTTTCGACTGAAGTTTGAATACAGATGGTGAATATAATCCCTCTTCTATTGTTCCATGGCAATAAATTCTTTGAAACACTCGCTTTTGTAGTAATACTGTAATCCCGGTCAGAAACGAGCACCTATGTATTCAGTGGCTGTTAACTTGAGAACGAAAACTTCTGAAACATGCCTGAAAAGCAGCATCACTCTCAGGAAATAGCAATACAACTGTCCTGCCCTATTTTAGTTTCCAGTGATATTTACTTTTTGGTTAAGATGCATTGCATTTACCTTAGGATCAATGTTCCCTCTAAGCAGCACGTGTGTGCGCATGCAACTGCTCAGGCATCCCCACGCAGCTGAATTGTCAATTTTTGCTCAATCCAACGTTAAATTTTGTTAGTCTCCATAATGTTTGCGCAGTGCAGCGAGCACTGCACGCACATCTACCATTCGCTTAGTGGGAACGTTGTTTAGGATGCTGCTGCTTTCCCATTGTATCCCCAATGGATGAAAGATTGGGAGTACAGAAACCCCTCGAATAGTCAGAACTAAGAGATAGACTGAGTATAAAAACAAACTTTGCTATGAAAATGGGGGGGGGCTCAGATTGATTACGTGGGTGACTGAAATGAAGGTAAAATTAAACACTGCTTAACATTGTGCAACTCAGCAATTCAGATATAAAGTAGCTGCAAAATATACAATTTAACTGTTCTGACAGGGTTTAATATTAAAAGTATGAGCACTCTAAAAGATTTAATGTCATGGATCATTAGAAGAGGTATTTTACTTACCATCTATATATAAAAGGCAGTAGAAATAAATTTATTAATTAGTAGTGAGTGGCCTAATCTGTCTAAATAACAAGGCAGATACTCCAGAACAATTTGCATCTTTTTCAGATGTTCTTTGCCATCAGTCAGTCTTGTAAGTAGAAGAAGAAAAAAAAAAATAGGCAGAGAATAACTTGTTGGTCTAGATATAAAGAGGTACCACTAAGAGTTGTCACCACTTGTAGAGATGTCATGTTTCTGAAACACTTTCAAGTTTACCTGGAATTTAATAATTTACTACCACTCATATTATATATTCTTAAGTCATCGTCTATTTAAGAAATTGACCTTTGCTGAAAATTTTAAAGTACTAGAATTCTTGGAATATTATCCATATTTTGGGACTATGCATGACAGATGGACCTGTGTTACTGAACAACTAAACAGGGACTGTGACACATATTCTTAAGGACTTGTAATTTGTTCAATTATATCTTTATGTATAAGCATATAATGTAGTTTCATTATATTTTATTGTTTTCTTATACAAGTCAATGAAACCCCTGATAAAACTTTATGAACTGAGACATGCTGTAGAATTATATGGTTTGGTAGCATGATATTTTGCTTATCTCTGGCTTGATCCTGAAATTGCTGGATTTATTGCTTATGTCTTGAAGATCAATGGTTTTGGCCTGCATTTAGTCTAACTAACTGGACATTGGTCACATCAGATATTTAAAATATGATCATACCAACTGTCTTTCAATGTTTTTGTCCATTGTAACTGAAATAAACACCTTAATTAAAAAAATGAAAAGTTTCCTAGGTGTAGTCTGAATATTGTATCTTTGAAGAGCATTTAGTAAATGTATGAGGTGATTTGCTCTATTTTAAATATTTTTTTTGCTTCTTACTCATTTTAAAGGTGTTGCCAACTATAAATTAGCTTGTTTCATCATTATGTTTTTCCTTAATTGTTAAAATCTCTATAACCATAAAGCACAAGATGCAAGAAAACTTATCTTCTGTACTTATTGAACACATTATAATTGAATGATCTCCTTTGAGTACTGTATATGGAAACCATAGTATACCACTTTATAATAAAGTAAATAAATTCAAATGTCAACCTAGACTGGTTAGCCAGAAGTAAACATATTGGGGAATTTGAAAGTAAAAACAAAAAAAAGGCATCAACTGTGCTTGAAATTTACAAGACAAACTAGGTTAAATACCTATCCTAAAATTCGAATACAAAAAATAAGCATAAGAACCCCACACTCTGGGATTGGCAAGTTTAAAAGAAAATTTTGGAACATAAAATACAAAAACAGGTAAAGAACGATTGGGAAGCTGCCATGAGTTTTGAACTCATGACCTTTTGTTTGGCATGCAGGACACACAAAAAGAAAGAAAGACAAATATGGGTGTTTATATACATGTATCAGATTAGGATTATCTAATCCTATGTATAATGTTGTTGATGTTGTAGGGTATAATGACATTTTTCAGCACACAATAGGCTATACATGGCTGCCATTATTATTGGTAACGAAAGAACCTGGGATCCCACCCCCGTAGAGACCTTAACCATGCGTAGTTTCTTAATGTATATAACAGTTCTTGAATTTTCATGCATTTGATTTTTGACAGCAAAAGGGAGGGTGGGTTTTGTGAGGGAACTAATGAGCTAGAATATCTTTAGAACATCCTGTCTCTTAGAGTGAGATTTTATAATATACTTGTTCTACCACACTCCAGTAGAACCAAGGGTATATAGTAATCTTTGTGTTTTTCCTTCTTGGAGCATGTTATCAAGCAGATTTTGAAGGATTGCCATAAACTTGGTAAACATTATGCTTGTCAGCTGATATTATTGTGGTTTAATGACATTTTTCTGCAAATGAAATAAGTTAGCAATGTACATGATGACCTGTGCAACCCCAGTGAGAATTATCAGCCCAGGGGAAACTGCTGGCAAGCATTCTCATATACCCACATAGGTTGGTCCCAAAATTCAAACTCAAATGGAGAGTAGTAAGATGGCATTGATCAGTAAGGGTGCATTGCATAGATCACATAGTCATCCAGGCCCGTTGTCAACTGAAAATTAACATATTAACACATTACTCACAGTCTATGCTAGAGTTATTGTCCTTTTTGCTTTGATGCATAATGTAGTGTATGACACAACTTTGTTAATTCATCCACTCCTGCATTGTTTTTATAAAATGCCATGAAAGCTAATAAATATTGTGGTCATCACTTGAAAATCACATGTCAACACATCACTTTGCACAGGCAATTTATGTTATAGTTATAGAATTATCTTGCAGATTTCTTACAGACTGCTGTGAAATTTGGCATATTATGGTTATTGTTTACAAATAAACATATAGACAGACTGCTTGTTTGGTATTTGTGTGAGTTATTTCCCTTTTTACTTACAGCTGGATGCAGTATACCAGGTATAACAGAATTTTATGAATGCAGCTACTATTGCAATTAATTTGAGTAGATTAATGCAGTGAAACTTGGAAAAAAAATTGTATTTTATGTCCGAGAATGTAGATCCAGGTATATCAGCCTGTTATGTGATGGTAGGTCTGTGTCTATTCTGCAGGGCCAGATTTTAACATATGTCTTTGTGGCTAGGACTGGTAGAGAATTACTGTCCATTTGACTATTGAAAATAAAAAAACTACTAGTGTAAGAAGAAAATTTACCAGTCTGATGCTGGGAAAATACTATTAATTTTGAGCCCTGTACTCCATATTGTACTATTGATTCCAAGCATAAAGTGTAAATCCAGAAAGATCAGCCTTTTTTATGATGGTAGATTTGCATGCCTGCAATATGTCCAGACAGTATTGGGTTTATTAAGAGACTCAAAAAGTCTGTTTTCAGATTGCAGGGGCCTGGGTCATTGTACATGATCCAAAAAGCCATGTTGTCCAATTTTGAGCTGTTTTATTATATATACCTATAAGAAA
Source organism: Unio pictorum (assembly GCA_030141615.1). Lineage (NCBI taxonomy): Eukaryota > Metazoa > Mollusca > Bivalvia > Unionida > Unionidae > Unio > Unio pictorum. The sequence goes on along the minus strand of JARLTB010000185.1, from coordinate 1,421,331 downwards.
TTCAAATAAAAATAAAAGAAAATAACTTGTCTATTTTTTTCAAACATTTAATCAACTTAGAGAAAGAAAGATATGGTGGACTTGGGTTGTCTTTAAAATCCATTAGATAGCTAAAATTATCCTGCAGGTTTCAGCTAATGTTAGTATTTTAACAAGATAAAGTTCATGAATAATAGAAAAGATAACTAATCTGAATGTTCAAATTTTGATTGAACATGTGCATTACCAGAATGATATGTTGATATGTTGTATTGCAGTATGTGCAAAGAATTAAAAGTCCATCCGCCTTGCCTGTCAGATCTGTGCTTCACAAAGTTGAAATTCATCAATCTGGAGTTATGAAATTTGTTTTTGCTGGGCTTTGCTTGCTTTGGTGATTAAACTTATTGCTTCCTGAATCCCCTTAAAAAACCAATTACACATGAACACTATTCCGACAAATGAAATAATTGCATTGCATTTTATATAAAGAGTAAATCCAGACTTCTCAAAAAAGTTGCTGCTGTTCACAAACTTGTCATTAAGGGGCCCTGGATGGCTGAGTGGTCTAAAGCGCTGTCCGTTACGGATCACTGCTATCTCACCTCTGTCTGCGTGGGTTCGAGTCTAAGATTCCGCTAATGTAGTTATGTGAGAAAGCTTGCCAGTAGCTTCTCGTGGGTCAGTGGTTCTTATTGGGAGTTTTCTGGGTTCGTCCTCCACCATTAATACTGGCAGCCATGTATAGCCTATATTGTGTTGAAAAATGGCGTTAAACCATAAAAAACAAACAAACAAAAAACTTGCCATTAAGATGGCTTAAACATTCTTATTTAGTGCAATGATGTGTGATAATTTCTATTTATCTATTTGCATCTGGCACTCATTGATTGAAATATCACTTAAAATGGATTGGTTACACTTTGTGAACTTTCTGTATGCAGATGGCACAATGTACTCTCCCTCCGCAGTCTTCAAAATGCATAACATATTACCCTATGATCGACAGCCATTTAAGTAAAATGGTGTCATTTTATACCTAACCTTGTTGCCTTTCAATTGTTGTATAAGCTGCTCCAATGCTTAAGTTCTATATGAATCCTAAGTATGACAGTGTTTACTGTTTATATTTGCCACTTGTTACTGACATGTATTAAAGTGGTGTCTTGTTCTTTTCTGTTGTTCCCCCAAAGACTACTGAATATTGCTCCAACCTCAAAACCCCACCCAAGGATATATTTCTTTCATTTTTAAGGTATATAGTAGACCAAGTTGTTCTCTGTCTTTTTGTTGTTGTTGTTGCGGGTGTTTTATTTTTGTTTTGTTTTTGTTTCTTGTAAGACAACCTCTTCCCTCAGGTCCATGGTGCCTAGGTTGCCACAAATCCAAGAGGAAGTTTTCTAACCCACCTTCCTTTTCTACCAGGGTGCATAAAGGTCGGGTTGAGCAGTCCTTGTAAATTACTCCCTCTCCTGCCATGCATACCTCTAGGCCTTTTCTCAGAGGCTTTGTCAAGCATCACGGACAATGGTTGGGTCCTCTCCATTGTATAAAAAGGTCACTGATTCCAGTTTCGAGAACAATCTCCACTATCAAGGACCCCCCCCCCCCCCATTTTCTTTCCCCAGTCTAATCTGTTGGAATTAAGGGAAGAGGTGCAGAAAGGGGTAGTGGACAGGGTTGTAAATGATCAGTCTCCTGCCTACTACTCCTGAATCTTCCTGGTCATGAAGAAAATCGGGAAATTTTGAATCATTATTGATCTCTTCCCACTCAATCAGTTTTTGTCAGAGAAAACCTTTTAGATGGAGACAACTTCCTCAATCTGGAACACTCATTGTCCATCCAATTGGGCAGTCTCCATTGACCTTCAGAATGCTTATTTACATGTCCCCATTTTTCCTTTGCACCACAAACATCTTCTTGCCTGCCTGGACAAGGAGGTTTTTCAATTTTTGATTTTGCTACTCTGAATCTCTTCTGCACCCAGTCTCCACCTGGGTAATGGCAGTATTAATGGCCTACTGTCGAATGGTTGACTAATTCATCATGTCCATGTTCAGTCCCTTCATCGGATTCTATTCCACTCTTGGTCCACCATAACTTAATTGAGTCTCCTACGCAACCTTGAGAAACCAGAACTCGTTTCATTACAGGACATTGTTTACATGGGGTTGAACTTTCTCATGAACCAAAACTTGGTCCATTTTCCTCTGGAAAAGGGTAGATCAAATCCTAGCTCTCCCAGAGATGCTATGAGTGATGATTGTTGTATCTGCTTGCCTTTAACTTTCCCTTCTCATAATCTATAAAGCCTCTGCTGAATTTTGTTTCTTTAGGATGTCTTCACATATGTCCTCTATAGTTCCTCCTTCTTCTTAGGTGGATACCTCACATAGATTCTCTATCAACCCCAATCCCTCTAGGACCAGTTTTTACCATCATTTGCTTTGGTGGATGAATCAAGACAGATTCCTGATGGGGATTCCCATGCATGCATCCAATCTCACTCCTGTCTTGTTGCAAATGTGTCAGATTCAGGCTGGGGAGCCCATTTAGAGCCAGCGGGCATAATTTTCCATAGTTCCTGGCTGAATTGTCTCTCCACATCAGCAGCCTAGAAATAAAAGTAGTATTTCTAACCTTGCAAAGGTGCATCAACCTAAGAAGCAATGACACCTCTCTTAGTAATCATCTCTTGGAGTGATATAAGTGGCTTATAGAAACAGGTAGTTGCTTAATTGAGCTTTTCTAAAAATTTTGTAATTGTTTGGTTTACATATGCTGTAAGACATGTCTATTTTAAGATAGGTGATATTTTTTGGAAAGTGCACATTTCTTTGGTGGTAATGAATCCTTTTTGTATTTCTTTCCTTTTTGCCACATAATTATGAAAGCATAGTTTTTTTTAAAAGCAGAAAGCCATGGTGTTGGTTTGTTGGATTGGTATTTTATGGCACAACAACACAAGCTTTTATATCAGAGGCAATGAGATTAAAGTGTAATGCCTAAGAACACAAAATAGTAGCAACTGAATTGGTAGAATCTGAATTCACATCCTGTTCATCAATGGGTCAGGCAAGCTAAGACTGCCAGGGTTATAGCTGAATTGGTAGGATTTGAACCCACATCCTTTTGGTCAATGGGCCAGGCAAGTTAAGACAGCCAGTGGTGTTCAGAATTTGTAGAATTGAAACCCATATCCTGATACTGAAAATGTAGCCTAAATTATGCAGAATGTAATTGATCTCTATGAAGTATTTGCTTATCCAAAGAAAATCAACCTAAAACTGTGTTGTTGAACTTGAAAAAGGAAAGTTTCATTACTAAGGTGACATAGTGCACTTTCTGGGCAAAACTGTGTGCCCTGTAATGAGGGCAGAGTGTAACTCCCTGTTGTTTCTTAGCAGTGACAACATTGACTGAATAATGAAGGAAACTTTTTGGACAAAAGGGTTACCCATCATGGTATATCTCCCTTCCATTTTTTTTGCTACCAGTAACATTTACAAAATAATGAATGACCTGTCTGTCAGGACAACATTTTGATCTGGATGAAGGACAGGGTGTATCTCCTTGCCATTTCTTACAAGGGAAAACACAGAATAAACAATGAATGACTCCTGGAAGTCATGTGATCACTTCAGATATAACATAATTTTGGGGTTAAGAGATAGCACAGGGCAAATGTACATGTACATTATGTGCCTGATGGTGTGTTCTGTTTAGAAATGCAAAGAGTGGTTGTGTTGTTGACATAAGGGGTGTTAAAATGAGGTATGCTCGTTTTTCTTTTTTGGGAGACACCAGATAGATTCCCCCCCCCCCCATTAAAAAAATTAGCACCCACAAAGTGGTGACATGGTGGAAAAGTATACATGAATTTTAAGTTATTATTAATTTTTCTGTTGAATTTTGAGCATCATCGGTCGGAGGTATGCTCTTTATATCTTGCTGTCGGGTTATTTGTAAATACAGTGTGTACCAAACCTGTTATCTCAGTAGGTGTAATAGACCTGACTGAAACCAAACACAGAAATATTAACATTGCATTGATATAATGAAATTGCTGTACATGTACAGATACTAGTAATATTCATGGACAATCACTTATATGTAGTCAATGATTTTATCAAGGTCTGCGTTTATCTTTTTCCTTTAAAAGCTTCCCTGTTTAACAACAAGTAAGATAATAATTTTTTTTTATAACAGTGGTGTCCATCAAATAATGAAATACTCATGTTAGTGAAACATTCATTGATAAGTCTGATATCTGATCTTTTACATAATTAGTGTATTTACCAAATATACTCACTTTAAGAAAAGTCCAAATGCAAACTACACAAACCCAGATATGCTGGTGCATAATGCATTGGCATATCTGTTCCTGTGCAGTTTGTTCAGTACAATAATCACCATAAACCCAGATCTACAGGTGCATTATGCTAAGGCAGTTCGGGATCTTTGTTTTTTACAGTTTGACTTGACTTATAAGTGAATATATATAGTTGAGGTTACCCATCTGCAAGTATTAGAGACCCATGTCTATACTGGTCATCAGATCCAATGATAGAGTCAAAGGTAGAATTAACAGCAGTGTCCAGACACTTGACCTATTACAGTTCTGTGTGTATATACTCACTTATAAGTCCAGTCCATGTGCAGACAACATTGAGCCGAATCTGCTATCATGTAGTGTGCTGGCAGATCAAAGTTTATTTTTGTTTTACTGATTATTTGTAGCAAACTGCATAGACCTTGATATCAGATGTTGTATTACATGGCAGGAGATGTAGGTCTTTGCCGCACTTTACAGTAAGTCTTGACTTAAAAGTGACTTATAAGCATTTGAAGCTAAAATAACCTCAAAAAATAAATCAAAACTGATATATTAAAAATCTGCAGTCAAATTCTTACATTATTTTGTGCTAAAAACTTGGCTGTCTAATATATATATATATATATATATATATATATATATATATATATATATATATATATATATATACAACATAATGCATTTCTCATGTTAATATGCTGAGAGGGATGATTAAATCTTAATAGAACAAATACAGATAGTTACAATCTAATTTTAAATTATATAGTAAATTGACATTTTTCATTATTGATGCTAAAAGTTTGGATTTTTTTTTAAAAAATCCCCTTTATAACAGTATTTATAAAGTCCTTTCATTTTCTACAAACATTTTTTCTTTAAATTACACTTTAACCTTTAAATTTGGTCATTTTCAGAAATAAGACAAATTACTAATAAAGAGCCACATCTTCGTCGGCATCCGTCCGTCTTCGAGAGACGATGGTGTAGCTTCTGATTTGGGTGTCCTATCTGCACCTTCGCGAGTGGCTGAAGAGTCCGACCCTTGAGTGACTTTCTCTGTTGCACTTGCTGCAGGTGTATGCTGATGCTTGCTGAGGATGTTTTTGGTTCGCCTTCCTCTTGGCTCTCTTTGCAGCGAGGTTTGTGTTTCTCATCTCCTCAGCTTTCTGAGTGCCCTGTCTGACAGCAAGAAGCCACACGGAGTGGTCGTCAGCACAGCTCTTCCAATTGTTTATGTTGATGTTGGCTGTCTTCATGTCCTTTTTGCAGACATCTTTATAGTGGAAACGTGGCCTTACAGTCGTTCGTGCACCTTCTACTAGCTCGCTGTACAGCAGGTCCATGGGTATGAATCCTGGGTCCATTCTCCTAACATGGCCTAGCCAGTGAAGGCGCCTCTCGCTGAGAATGGAGAACATGCTGTTCATGCCGGTGCATTTCAGAACCTCTGTGTTGGGAACTTTGTCATGCCACTGGATACGCAGAATGCGCCGCAAGCCTCTCAGGTGGAAGCTGTTGAGTTTCCTCACGTGACTCGCGTAGGTGGTCCAAGCCTCGCTGCTGTAAAGGAGTGTGCTGAGCACGCATGCCTGGTAGACGTGCAGTTTGGTCTTCTCGGTGAGGTTGTGATTGTCCCAGACCCTCTGGTTTAGTCTCGCCATAACTGCTGATGCCTTGGCAATTCGGCCATTTACATCAGTATCAACGGAGAGCGAGTTGGAGATGGTGGACCCAAGGTATGTGTAGTCCTCAACAACTTCCAGGTTGTACCCATCAATGGCGATGGTGGGAGAGGAGTCTGCGTCCTGCACCATTACATTCGTCTTCTTCAGACTGATGGTCAGTCCGAACTCCTTGCAGGCGTGGGAGAGGCGGCATACTAGCTACTGCAGTCCATCTTCCGTGTGTTATGTCAGGGCTGCATCATCGGCAAAGAGCAATTCACGGATGAGAACCTTTGTAACTTTAGTCTTTGCACGGAGACGGGCGATGTTAAACAGCTTTCCATCAGTCCTGGTGTGTATATACACACCCTCGCTGCAGTCCTTGAAGGCGTACTGGAGGAGAATGGAAAAGAAGATGGCAAAGAGAGTTGGCGCAAGGACACAGCCTTGCTTCACTCCGCTGCTGACTGGGAAGGCCTCTGATGTTGCGCCGTTGAAGCACATTGTGCTGTGCATGTTCTCGTGGAACGATGTTATGATAGCGAGCAGTCGTGGGGGGCAGCCTATCTTAAGGATCCTGAAGAGTCCGCTCCGGCTGACCAGGTCAAATGCCTTGGTCAGGTCTATGAAGGCAATGTAGAGGGGCATCTGCTGCTCACGACACTTCTCCTGCAGCTGTCGTAGTGAGAAGATCATGTCTACAGTTGACCTGCCTGCTCGGAAGCCACACTGGGACTCGGGGTAGACTCGGGATGCTAGGGTCTGCAAGTGCGCCAGGACGACACGGGCAAACGCCTTTCCAACAATACTGAGAAAAGAGATGCGCCGGTAGTTGTTGCAGTCACTGCGGTCTCCTTTGTTCTTGTATAGAGTGACAATGTTTGCATCTCGCATGTCCTGGAGGATGTGTCCTTGTTCCCAGCAGAGACAGAGGAGTTCGTGCAGAGGCTGGATTAGTGCTGGTTTCCCAATCTTTAGGATTTCAGGTGGAATGCCATCACTCCCAGGGGCCTTCCCACAAGCGAGGCAGTCGATGGCTTTGCTAAGCTCTTCCAGGGTGGGTGGTGTGTCTAGTTCCTCCAAGACTGGCAGGTCTGGGATGGTGTCTAGGGCGGTGTCCGTGACGACGTTTTGGGTTGCATACAGCTCAAGATAGTGCTCAACCCAGCACTGCAGCTGTTTGCCCTGGTCTTTGATGACTTCGCCAGTCTTGGACTTGAGTGGGGCGATCTTGGAGGTGGGTGGGCCTGTTGCCTTCTTGATACCCTCGTACATGCCCCTTGCATCCCCGGTTTCGGCAGCTATCTGTATACTGGTGCAGAGGTTCAGCCAGTAGGTGTTAGCACAGTGACGGGCGGTCTGCTGGGCATTTTTCCTGGCAGTCCTGAGGGCCTGTAATGTACCAAGGCTAGGCGCAGCCTTGTAAGCCAGGAGGGCTTTCCTCTTCGCCTCAGTCACGGGTTCCATCTCGTCCCAGCTGGCCTCATACCAGTCTGTGTTTTTGTGCTCTTTCTTCCCATAGGAAGTAATGGCTGAGTTGTACACAGCGTCTCGGAGGTGGGACAACTTGGAGTCAATGGTGTCATCAGGTGTCTCTTTGGTGAGAGCCTCGTGAAGTTTGCAGATGAACTGCTGTGTCTTCTCTGGATTGCTTGCACAGCAGGTGTTGATATGTGGGCGACCATTCTTCTTGGTGTGGTGCAGTTTCTCAGGTATTATTCGCACCTAGCTGGGCACAAGGGAGTGGTCCGTGTCGCAGTCGGCACTGTGGTAGCTGCGGGTGAGAAGGACACTGGCTAGTTCCACGTGCCTGGTGATGACTAGATCTAGCTGGTGCCAGTGGCGGGAACGTGGGTGTCTCCATGATACCTGGTGGATCTCCTTATATTTGAAGAAGATGTTGGTCACACATAAACTGTGAGTGCAGCACATCTCCAGCAGTCGCTGGCCATTCTCGTTGATTTTGCCCCTTCCGTGCAGGCCGAGACAGGAGGGCCATGCCTCGTAGTTAGCTCTCACTTGCGCATTGAAGTCTCCTAGTAGGTAGAGGCCCTCGGTACTGGGGATATTTGATATTGCTTGATCCAGAGCCTCGTAGAACTGGTCTTTTTCTTCTGGGTTTGAGTAGAGGGTTGGGGCATACACGCTGAAGATGTTGGCTGGGCCTGAGGATGTTGATAGCTGGAGGGCAAGGATCCTCTCAGTGCCTGATGATGGAGGCTCAATGAAGGCAATGAGGGTGTTCTTTACAGTGAAGCCGACACCATTCTGCCTGGGTTCGTCTGATGATTTTCCTTGCCAGAAGAAGGTGTAGTTGGCTTCCCTGATGGTGCCGCTATCGGCCAGTCGGGTCTCTTGAAGACAGGCAATGTCGACATTCAGTCGGAAGAGTTCTCTGTCAATGACGGCAGTCTTCCGTGCATCGTTGATCTTCTGCAGGTCAGTGGTGAGTCCAGGGCACAAGGTTCTGATGTTCCAGCTTACGAAACGAAGAGCTGGAGTCTTCTTGTTTCCTCTTTGTATCTTGCTTCGTGCAGAGTTTTTTGGCCTGCTTGTCGAGATGGTTCTCTAAGCTCCACGCACCCAGTGAAGCAGGCAGGCCATGGTGGGAAGCACCTTATTGACTGGGGGCTGCCCAGCTTGAGGCGGGCAGTAGCTTAAAATGAGACATGGCGATCTCTCCCACCGTCGAAAGCAGCCCCTGGCGCCAAGTTCTACGCCAATCGAGCTATGGCTTATTACCGGTAGACTGCTGCTTCCCATGTTGTGCCCACACCTTAAGACGACGCTGGAGTGTCCTCTCCAGTGGAGCTACAAAGCCTGGGCAGTCTAGAATGGAGAATCAGCTGTTGCCCATGCAGCAGATCCCCCCTCTCCACGCAGCTGGTGGACCCAAGGGAACGACAAAGAGCCATATCTTAGCTCTGAGCTGTTAGTACATCATGGAGGGAAAGACCACTATAATATTTATAACTGATTGATCGATTGTGGATTTTTGGCACACCAGCACTGTAAGGCTATATATTATCTGTAAAAAGGTTGTATAACAAATATTAATTTGTATATGAAAAATGGTTCAGTATCAGATAGCAATAAAAATACAAAAGCAAAACAATGAGATGGTGAGGATAATGTATGAAGGTTCCTGATTAGTATGGGATGTAAATGGTGTGTATAAAGGTAGTAAAAGATAAATTAGGGTGATGAACAGCACACCTGTTGGCACATACTACCAAATATTGGGTTCAGGGTAAAATATAATGGATTAATAATTTGAGCTATTGTGAGTGATGAGCACATTAACCTGGAAAAAATATGAATAAATGTTTGATGAAAATTGGTTGATTTTCTTAACTGTTTGAGGAAACAGTTTGATAACCAGCTCCACTTGACTCAATATAAGATTTATAAGATAGTTTGCTTGAAAATCTTGTTCTCACTATTGACTCTGAATGGATGGTTACATCAGTTTGGGATTTTCGCTAAAATACTTTTTATGATCTCTAGTTTGTTCTAAATGAAGATATTTCCAATCAGTATGTTTGCCATTGCAGCTGTGTTTAAAATTTTTTAATTATTATACTCTCCTATTGAATATGTAGGTGGTCTTGGACGTTGCTGTCAGTGTTACTGTTTGAGAAAATGCATTATGGTTTTGGTTAAAATTTGTTGTTTTCTTACATTTCTTCAGCCCAGTGGGAGATTTCTTTGTTTCCAAATTGAACATTATGAAGCAATGATAATTCATTCTATGATACTGTTTATGCAACCTTTTGATCTAGGGGTCAAAGTCACATATCTTGCAGCAACACTTTGATCATTTAGGATCAATATGTCAATCTGTTTACTTTCCTTTTTCCACTCCCTCTGTTTAGTGTGGGTTAGTTTATTAGTGCAGTTGGATAGAAACTAATGTGAACCAATGTGTAGTTTTTAGTAGGACTGTTTCTATTCATGTATTGATGGCATGATCTGATTTTCACCCAGTTCAAGATATTTGTACATAAATTTTATTTTTGAAGAACAAAACTAGCTAGCAAACTTAGAAGTAATCCATTTGTCTGTCATTATATGGCATTAAGAAAATAGTTTTTATTTTTCAGGATTTATTGAGCTGTTTATGAAATCCTATTAGTATGGAGAGTGACAGCAGTGATGATGAACTGTATGATACCGCAGACGACAGTGAGTCTGATGATCAGGTTCATCAGATGAGCTTTCACAATGAACTCAATTCCAGCTCTGAGTCATCTGATGAAGTGAGTGGCCAGAAGTCCATGCGAGGAATCTTCAAATTTGGAAAGCTTAGTTCTAGCAAAGTTTCAGGAAAGGAAAATGTGGAGTTTCAGGTAGGAAAAGTTAAGGAAGAAATGGCTTCAGAAGGAGATGAAGATGTTAATCTACAAACATCGGAGCTGCCTTCAGATCAGAGTGGAGAAACAGGTTTGCATTCTTCCATCACAGACAATTCAGCCAAAGATGGAAGAGATTCACCTGATAGCACTGAAGACCTAAAAAAGCAAGAGGTTGACCCTATTGACATTGGAGATGATTCAGATATGAAAGCAGATGAGACACTTGATACAGCTGAAACAATGGAAGCAAAAGAGACCTTAATGGATAATATGAATAGTTCTCACATGTCACCATCTCTTATGAGAGGTTTAGAGGGTATTGATAATGCAAATAATACAGATAAGACATACCAGATAGATGATTCCCAATCCATCAGTGCAAGTTTTGTCGTCCTGGATCCTGAATCCACTTCAACCCTGTTGTTTGTTGCAAATGATCAGATGGGAGAGAGAGAAAAGAATTTCCAAGAACCTACTCAGATTCCTTCATCTGAAGGTTTGGAGCAGTCTTTTGAAATTTTTGATGAATCATTTGGTGAGTCTGGTCCTATCTATGAAAATATTGAGAATATGAAGGTGACTCCAACAAACTCTAAAGACACCAACATGACATCAATATCCATTCCGGGAAACTCTGCAAAGGAAGCTTTTATGCACTTGTCCCAACCAAAATCTGTAGAATTCCATGAGGAAAGTGTGAAAAAACTACCACCTCCTGTTGCACCCAAGCCACTCATAGTTAAGCAGAAGCAAGGACTAAATGGAAGTCAGATTCAGTCAATTATGGAAGATGAAGCTTCAAATAAAACAGATGAAGACCAATGTCTTAAGGAAATTGAACAGAAACTGATGATAAGACAATCACTTGAAATTAAAGAAAGTACACACAAGTCAAGCCAGCTTGAGATGGATATGATAAATATAGACAAACAGGAAAAATCTGAATCAGCTGTTGAAGGAAATAGTTTGCCAATGGAATCATTTTCAATCATTGTATGTGAAGAAAATAAAACTAACTCTGTGGGTGATGAAGATGAGACTGCTGATACTGAGCAAAGACCTCAAAAGGACATCAAGATTGATGACATAGAACAATTGTCTCAATATGAAAAGCAGACAGGTGTTTCTGTTCAACAGACACTGATTGAGACCAATGTAAATGAGATTGAGCAAACACCTCAAGAGCATGCAAATGTGGATGATGCTGACCAAAAATCTCTAAAGGATACACAGGTAGATAAAACCCAGGGAAGACTTCTGAAGAATACCAAGATAGAGACTGCTGAAGAAAGTCCTCTAGATAGTAAGGATGATGCTGAACAAAAGTCTCAAACAGATATTCAGGTTGGCTATTCTGAACATGAGGAACCAATTAAGAAAATCTCAGATTTGGTGATGATGTTTCAAAGTACAGTTCAAGATCAAAAAAAGCCAAAGACTGAGCTTCCACCTATGCCAAAGAGACGTGGTAATATAATGTTGAAGCCACATAAGCAGTCCTCAGCAGAGTCAAAATTACTGAACCAGTCTAACGCTGAAGAGTCCCAAATGAAGCAATCCAATGTTCCAAAAACAAAACAGGATGATTATAATGAGAATAGATCTCCAAAAGAAATGGGTATAATCTTGCCTCCCTTGCCCCAAAAGAATCAAGCGATAACAGAGTCTGTGAAACCAGAAAATCGAGAGAATGACTCTCATGAAGATTCAGCACCACCCACTCCACCACCAAAAGGCAGTGCTGTAATGGAGTCTTTAAAACATGTTAGACTAGAGAGAGAAATGTTGAAGTCACCTGAGCTAACTTGTCCACCAACACCTCCACCAAAGAGTCTGGCATTGATGAAGACATACAACCTGGATTTAGCTTCTGAGCCATCAGTTGCACAATCAACACCACTGCTACCTCCAAAGAGGTCAAATCAATCAACAAGTAAAAGTACACAGAACATGCACTCTTCAATCTCTGGTCAGCTTCATGACCAACAAGAACAAGATTTACAAGTTCAACCAGATAGACCATATTCGCAAACATTGAATCTACCAGAAGATATGTCAGGAGCCCAGAGTAGCACTAGATTTTTTACACCACAGGGATTACAGGGTGATGTGCAGATCCCAGCTACATCAGATGGTCAACAGAACTTGACATATGGTATGAATGGACAACCAATCTTGAGTACAGGGGCCAGTTGGCAACAAATAAGGCATCCAGTACACCCTGGACAACCACCTTGGGTATCTCAGCCTTGGGGACATCCACACATGCCAATGGGTTCACATGGACCCCATGAACAATATTGGCATCGTTGGCCTTTTCATCCTAGTTATGGCCACCAGTTTCAACCAGGCATGCAACAAAATTTTCCAAGAATGAATGTTGGAGGAATTTTCAACAGACCACCATATGTTTTATCTCAAGAACCTCAAAGTGGACAGGCATATAAGACAACTGAAGATCTAAATCAACATCTCCAACAAGAACAAAAGCAACAGCAGCAACAACAACATCAACAGAAGCAGCAACTTCAACAACATCAGCCAAGAGTACATGTTCCAGAAGGAGAGACTTCAGGCCATGTCATACATCCAGAACCCAACAGAAAACAGGATAAACAACAAAATGAGGAGAATAAAGAAATAGAGAAAGCAAAGGATGAACCAGTAAAAACAACTCCAAAACCCATAAAAACATCCAAGACCTCTGGGCTACCAAAAATTTCAACAGATGGAAAAACAAACGTGAATGCTACTTCTAAAGAGGACAAAGAAAGGAAAGATGTTACATCTTTACAAAGATCTGGTCAGAATGTTGTCAAAAGTAGTCCCCAACCTGCCATGAGAAACAAAGAACAAAAACAGGAGAAAGGTAAATGTCTAAACCCCCCAGAAACTGTATTCGACTTTACCTGCCTTAACTTATGTAAATATTTAGCTTTTGAAATGTGAGTACTCTGAGGGTTTCATATCCACAGTTTCTTTCATTTTCTCAAATGTTAAAGCATGATGTATGCTTTCAAAGAGTGATGATATGTTTTCTTTATTCATGTAGTAACTGAATGACTAAAATCTGGAGTTTTGAAATTTAGTAATTTATCATGATAATAATTTGTTGATATTTTTCTCTGAAAAGTTCAGTTTAAAAACAAGCATCATCCTAGCCAATTACATCAGCTGTGAGAGTTTAGGTAATTGTCACATGGCGAATTACATTAGCTGTGAATATTTAGGTAATTGTCACATGGCCAATTACATTAGCTGTGAAAGTTTAGGTAATTATCACATGGTCAATTACATTAGCTGTGAAAGTTCAGGTAATCATGACATGGCCATACATTAGCATTACAATTAATTTCTTGCCTTTAGACATATCTCATGAAATTAACATTGCTTTATATAATTAATAAAGATAGATAATAGTGGTTTAGAGCAAAAATCTTGATGGCACAAATTTGATATGTTAATTCTTTTCTTTAAACATGAAAATATTTAAATGATATAAACATGTTTCGCAACACCATGCAAAATACAAATTAATTTCTTTTATATATTTTCAGAAGCAAAATCAGAGGAGGTAAACATTTGTTTGCAGACTTTGTCATTAATTCAATCTGTAATTAAAAATAATATGCAGAATTATTTCTGTTCTCAAAATGAAATATTCAGTGTTGTGAAATAAACTCTCAGAAAAACTTGTTCTTTTCTTAGCTAAAAAATGTCTTGCAAATGTTTGGTCTTTCTTTTTTAGAACTGTTCTTTTCTGTAGAATTTGATATCAGTATTACACACCAGGTATAATTGTACCTTAAACGGTGTCAGGCTTGGGTTTATAGCAGAACAGTATGTTAATCAATGATAACAAGTGATCAAGTATTGATATCTCTATTCAAAAGATACCTCATGAATTACAAAACGATCTCTGAATTCTATGTTCATCAATGATAACAAGTGATCAAGTATTGATATATCTATTCAAAAGATACCTCATGAATTACAAAACGATCTCTGAATTCTATGTTCATCAATGATACAAATAATCAGCTATGGATAAAAAATATCTCATAAAGTGACAAAAGTCCTCTGAATTCTAGATTGCCTCAAAACCAGGCTACATTATGGTAATTGGTTTGAGTGAAACTACAAGTCAGGACAATCTGTGGAATTTTATGGAGGGAAAATCGAGTGCTAGCGTGAAGGATATTGTTTATGGCCCTAGAAGAGAAAATGCTGTTGTTATCTTTGAGGGAAAACCAGGTATGATTTTCAATAATAAATGAAGTATGAGATTTTAGAAAGTATGGATTATTGATTTAAATTTCTTCCATTTGTTACCTTTTTGTTTCTTTTTCATAAATATTAAGTAATATGTTTTGTAAGTAATGAAATAAATAATTATCTAGATATCAGTCAGAAATTTTGCAAATTTTTTAAAAATTGATTAAAGTTTCTTTACATTCTGATCAGCTTTAATTTAATTTATATTTATAAATTTCTGCAGTATATATTATCATATAAGAGTTCTTACATGTTTAACATTTCAGATTTTATTGAACTTATTTCTAAATCCTGAAGTGTTTTACCATATACATGTATACTCACTTATAAGCCAGGGCCAACTGCAAACAGTATATTAGGCCCTGGTATGACATCATATAATGACCTGGCAAATTAAGGTCCATGCTGTTCAACTGATTATAGCAGAAGATCTAGGTCTGTGCAATTTGTCCACATGGTATATATATTTGTATCCATCCTTCTTTCTATCTTT
The DNA here is from genome assembly GCA_030141615.1 of Unio pictorum. Lineage (NCBI taxonomy): Eukaryota > Metazoa > Mollusca > Bivalvia > Unionida > Unionidae > Unio > Unio pictorum. The sequence goes on along the minus strand of JARLTB010000185.1, from coordinate 1,406,226 downwards.
TCTTCTACTAATCCATCCATCAGTCTTCCTGTGTATTCCCATAGTTTAATATTTGGATAGATATGGGTATTTATTATGAAGATGATAATGGATTAAATAATGTAAAACCGATTTTGTTTATTGATATGTTTTGTTACAGATCAAGAAAATCTTCAAAGTAAAGTATCCAAGAAAACACTTGATGGTAAAGTCATAAAGGTGTTCAGTATGCCTCCACCCACAAGCATTATCGTGTCCACAAACAATCCAAAAGAATTCAGCAGAGACACATTGACTTTTCATTTTGAATCTAAAAAGTATGGTGGTGCAGAATTAGTTGAAGAGGGAATAAAGATAACCGAAGACGGGTGCTACATCATGACTTTTACAGACAGTGATGGTAAGTAATGTTGATGGTTGATAATAATTACTGCATTCATTGGTATGCTTAACTTGCACCCTGCTGTAAACAGTATACTAAAATTTGTGATAATCAACTGACCGATTTGCCATCATATTCCATAGGACACATTTGCTATCATGGTCATAAAATACAGACAGATATGTAATCACGATATGTGGATAGTTCTTCTGTGATCCACTGACAGATAATCTACTGACATATATCATGTATAATCTACTGACAGATCTGATGTATAATCTACTGCCATATATCGTGTGTAATCCACTGACAAATCCGATGTATAGTCTATTGACAGATCTGATGTATAATCCACTGACGGATTTGATGTTTAATCTACTGAAATATATCATGTATAATCTACTGACAGCTCTGATGTATAATCTAATGCCATATATCATGTATAATCCACTGACAAATCTGATATATAATCTACTGACAGATCTGATGCTTAATCTACTGACAGATCTGATGTTTAATCTAATGACAGATCTGATGTTTAATCTACTGTTACGTGCTTAGGCTCGAATAAGCTGCAACATAGAAAGAAGTGAAAATAACAAGCTTGTAAAATTTAACAAACAATTTATTGAGTACAAATATTTTCATAAAAGAAAATAAATAAACTTACAGTTTTAGAGAATCAAGTCCAAAAAGTAATCCAAAAGAATATTCACAATATAATCCACTAGTCGATTTGCAAGAGTCCTGATAATAAAATGTCCTAATAGTTCCTGGTTCGAATCTTGACGATGTAATTCAATATGGACGACGATGTCACTTGATTTAGTCAGTTCTTGTTAATGAAAATCTACGAGCACATATTCATATCCAGATAAATAATAAAATAAATCCTTTTGCTCCAGCCGAATTGACACAATTTCCAGTACACGGTAATTAAAAAATAACTCAAAAGGAAGACACAACTTAATATTATAAAAGCCCAACTTCTACTGAATAGCTCTCTCCTAAAACATGGTTTATATCTCTGTTTTTTACGTAAACAAGGGGTCACAAGATATTCTAGAAACTCAGAACAAACCTACGTTCAAGAAATCACGTAAATACTATATGACCGAACTAAAATTAGAAAGATGTTTATACTTTACTCCATTTTGTCCTTGGAACCAACCAATCATTTTTAAAATAAAGCTCTAATGTCCTTGGAATCAACCAATCATTTTAGAAGCTTGTTTACACTCTGAAGCAAGGTCAGAAACTGAGGTTAACATCTGGTGTTTACTGTAAAGTAAAGGTCACCCCCCCCCCCTTCAGTGAACAAATCTTAAACTTAAAATGCCAAATTTGAATCTGACAAACAAAATTAAATGATTTAAATCAAATATACATAACACTACTGACAGATCTGATGCTGAATCTACTGACAAATCTGATGTTTAATCTAATGACAGATCTGATGTATAATTTACTGACAGACTGATAAATCTGCAATCACAATCTGCTGGCAGATTTGAGATATTTAGTACTTTAAATTTCAGGTGAATAATGTGGACCTTGATCTATCAGCACATTATATGATTGCAAATCTAGTTCATTTTTCCAGGCAGAAGACATTGTTTAACACTAAATATGACTTTATCATATTTAAGAAAATTTAATTTTAATACATTCTACTTCATTATATCTATCAGGGCTTCTGAATTTCCCTTTGAGTTTTGTTACATCTGATCAGATTATTTTTCATGATTGAAAGGTTAATTGATTCCTTCTGACTCAAACACTACTGGTTTTAAAGTGCAGAATAATAACTGACTCAGACACTACCTGTTTTAAAGTTTAGAATAATAACTGACTCAGACACTAACACTACATGTTTAAGGTATAGCATATGAGCTAAGCTGAATTTGGAAATCAGACATTAAATAGCAGAAAATTTTGAGAAGGTAGTAATGACCCCAACATTTAATCAGAATAGTTTAATGATGAATTTGTTGTAAAGAAGAAATAAAAACTGAATTCAGGAAATCACACCTTTATCTCTTTATGGTGCTTGAGGATATGCTTGAAATCATAACCATGATCATCTCAGCATAGGAATCAATAATTGTATACCTTTATACCTAGTTTACTTTTTCCAGCTTGATTGCTTGTACAGTCATAGTGTTAAATTTACATGCAGCCTGTCATAGGTTTTGTCACTTTGACTTTTTATACTTTAGCGATCATGTACATCTTGTATATTTAGGGACATTTATTGGACCCTGTTAATTGTGTGGTTATAACATTTTGCACCTGCATACATCCTTAAGACTACTACATCAATACAGCAATATACCATAAGCAGGTCACCATGACCTACTTTGTATGCCTCATTGATCATGCACACTGTTTTCTTATATTTAAATAGGTCTCTTAGACTCTGTTCATTGTATACTCCAGAGACTTTGTATACATATATCGTAAAGAGTACTTTGCTAATATATCGTAAAGAGTACTTTGCTAATATATCATAAAGAGTACTTTGCTAATATATCGTAAAGAGTACTTTGCTAATATATCATAAAGTGTACTTTGCTTATATATCGGAAAGAGAACTTTGCTAATATATCGTAAAGAGTACTTTGCTAATATATCATAAAGAGTTCTTTGCTAATATATCGTAAAGAGTACTTTGCTAATATATCGTAAAGAATACTTTGCTAATATATCATAAAGGGTACTTTTCTAATATATCGGAAAGAGAACTTTGCTAATATATCGTAAAGAGTTCTTTGCTAATATATCATAAAGAGTTCATTGTAACCTACTTTATATTTGTGCTCCACTGATCATGTGCACTCTGTATATTTATGCTTGGGTTTCTTGTACCCTATTTATTGTAGAGTCATAAATACATTTGCCTATATATTGAAGAGCACTATGCCACTATAATAATATAAGTTTACTTTAACCTGATCCTACTTTTTGAACTCCACTGACCAGTCACATCTTTTGATACTCCCATTTAAGCTGGGTGTACTAAGTTATAGCATTGTCCATTCATCAGTTAGTGTTTATTTTATTGGTTCATAACTTTGTCATTGCTGGAGAGACTTTCATGAAACCTTACCGAAGTATACATCATGTCTATGCATTATGTCACATACCATAATAATTTGAGTTGTAAAGAAATTAACAATACACTAAGACACAATATATCAGTAGTTAACTGTGCATAAGCTGACAATATAAAGCTTATAGGTTAGCTGTTAAAACTTTTCAATCAGTGAAATCATTTTTAATGAAGGTTTAGCTTGTATATCTTGAATTGGCAATGTCTCATGTATTCACAGTCTTACCACCTGCATCAAGGCCAAGGTAACACATATATTATACTACTCAATAGCCTGTTTCCTTTTTCAGGCTGTCACTTATATTTTTGATGAATTATTAACTTAGTTTCATGGTGTTAAGTTCAGTTTCTTGGACTCAGTTGGATATAAGTATATAGTGGAGTGAAATTTGCTCTTTTCTTACATCTTTATTGTTTTTTTTTTTATGCTGCTTTTTTAAAGTGTGAAGTTTAATAAAATTGAGTAATTGCAAATATTGTAAATAAAGACATTGCTTTCACTTATTTCAGCCACAGAACGAGTGTGTGCCATGCAGCATACAGTAGAAAACATCCCACTGAATATTTCTCCATATTACCAATTCAAGGAATGGATGGCTTGGAACACTGCCATTCATGGAATTAATATCCCAGAACCATTTACACACAAAGTGGATCCTGTAATTGCAACATATCTGCTATCAAATCATAGAGCTATGAAAGCAGTGCAGGTGGCCATGATGGAAATACATACTGGGATTGAGCTTCAAAAGGATGCTGTGGTTCTAAGTTGTCTTTTGAAACTAGAGGTCAAAGATTGCAGAAAGCTTGTGATCTCATGGAGGAAAGATGCAGAAGAGAAATGGAACAAGTGTTTATCAAGCACATTTCTAATTGAAAAAATATCCAACCTGTCAAACATCTGGAAAGATTTAATAGATTTTGTTAAATCCTTGATTGAGGGTAAAGATATCATGCTGGTGGAGGAAATATTTGAAGATTACATACAGGTGATTGGGTTTTATGATGAAGTAAAAACCACCCATGTAGAAGCAATGAAGAAAAAAGAGAAACTTGAACGCATAATAAGGGTGGCAAAAGAAACAATGCCTTTAAAGTCTGCAGCAAAGAAACGTTTGCTTGACAGGGATGGAATCTTTCAGAAGCTTAGAGGTCAGTTCTCTGACTTTGATGTACATTTTGAACAGTCATCTGAAGAAATTGTATTGAGTGGTGTTGTAGAGGACAGAAATAATGCAAAATTGCTGATTTTTGAAGAACTCAGAAAATTTGATGAACCTTTTGAAATCAGCGATTCCACAGACCATTTCTATCAGTTCATTAAAGAAGGTGCCCCAAAAAATTACATTATTAAAGAGATGGAAACAGATGGCTTGATTGTTGATTGGGATGTTAGCACTGAGAAACCTCATGTGTTTGTCTACTGTATTCCAGCACACAGTGCAAAACATGCTGCAACCCAGATGAAGAAAATGGTCAAGGAGGTAAACATCCCATTGTCACAAGCATCACAGCTCTTTGTTACCACAGAAGACTGGAAAATGTATCAAGCTAAAACAGAGTCAAGATGTGATGGATTGGTCCATATTGTTGTTACAAATGATCTAAGAAACATCATCTGGATTAGCATGGAAGGTCTTTATGCAGACATCTTACAAGAACTTAAAGATTTCATAAAAAAGAACACAGTTATTGAAGAGATGATCCAGTGTAATCCAGTTATCAAGAAATTCATGCAGACTTTCTGGGAACGAAAGGATTACAAGGAAATAGAGGAGAAGAGTGGAGATAAGCATCTTCATTTAAACTTGCAAGGTTAGTTTTACATCATTGTTGATGATATAAGGGTGATTGCTTGTGAAATGTCAGAATATGTAACAAATACTTTTAAGTATCATACTTAAGCATCATTAAATTTTCATGACAACTGTAAATTAAGCATTTAATATTTTTTCATAAACTAACTTCAAGTCATTATTTGATTGTAATCTACTTTTTAAGTGATATTTGAGTAAATTTTGTTTTCCTCACTAAATCTGAAGATATGTGTAGACCAGCTATTGAGTTGCAATATATTTGCATGATAGAGACTGGTAGAGGGCAATGAATTTAATGATAATATGTTTTTTATGTGCCTGATTATCATTTAATAGATCCTCAGATACACAAAAAATCTAATAATGTATCAATTTACAATTATTTCAAATGGATTCATTAAGTGCTAATTTTCATATTTACTGGCAAATGCAAGAATTTTCTCATTTGCATAACATTTACTCTCCCTGGTATATTGATATACTGCCACATCATGTTTATGTATATTGACACACTGCTATATCATGTTGAGGTATTTTAATACACTGCAATACCCTTTTGTGTATTGATACACTGATGTATCCTGTTTATTCATATTATTACACTACCATATCATGTTGATGTATATTGATACACTGCAAGATCTTGTTCATGTATACTGATACTGTGCAAGATCATGTTGTATATTGATTTACTGCACAATCATGTTGATGTATATGTATACACTGCCATATTCTGTTTATGTATATTTCAAAATACTTGGAAATTTTATCAGTGTTAGATTTTAATTACATTTCTGTGGCAAATATCTGCAATTTCTTCCCACATTCCAAAAATCATCCAAATTGTTCCTTGGATACTGTTAGCAGAAGACTTGTGGAAGGTTATGGCTAAGTATGGATGCCTTAGAAAATTAATATCCATGGTGCAGCATTTCCATGATGGCATGCAGGCACGAGTCCAGGACAATGAAAAGACATCTGAGCCATTCCTGGTAACCAATGGCATCAAGCATGGTTGTGTTCTGGCACAGACACAGTTAAGTCTATTGTTCTCTGCCATGCTGATTAATGCTTTCATAGATGGAGATATTGGATCAGATCAGGTACCATACAGATGTAAAACTATTCAACCACAAGGGGCATCAAGCAAAGACCAAAGTTATGACAAACATTACCAGGGAATTCTTATTTGCAGATGACTCCACCCTCTATGCTGGCCCAGAAGCTGACTTGCAATACAGCATTAGCCTGTCCTTGGAAAGTCTTTTGTTGAGCCAAACATCACTGTCAATGGCCAGAAATTCAAGATATTGAACTGCTTCACCTACCTTGGCAGCACACTGTCAAAGAGTGTCACTATTGACAAGGAGGTGAACCACCACATTGCCAGGGCAGTGCAACTTTTGGCAGACTGTGTTTCAATGTCTGGAAATTAGAAGAGGTATTAGCATCCAGACCAAACTGATTGTTTACAGGGAAGTTGTGCTTCCCACTCCACTTTACACCTGTGCAACATGGACAATGTACCTGGTTGAACACCATGCCAGGAAGTTGAACCACTTTCACACCACAAGTCTCAGGAAAATCCTAAAAAACATTGAGTGGCAGAACAAGGTTGCAGGCACTGAGGTACTCGACCAAGCAGGTCTCCACAGCATTCACACCATCTGATGCAATCCTAGCTATGCTGGGCGGGACATGTTGTAGGCATGCCAGACTACCAGCTGCCTAAGAGACTCATCTATGGTGAACTACAGCAAAGGACATGAATCCCATGGAGGTCAAAAGAAACACTTCAAAGACTATCAGAAAATAAAATTGAAAGTGTTCAATATAAACCCTGATTCGTGGGAACAAACAGCAAGCTATTGAGTCAGTTGGTGTTCCTCCTTGCACAAAGACTCCAAGTTGTGCAAATCAAGCAGAATGGCAGCTGCAGAGCTGAAGAGACAAGCATAAAAAGCGAGTGTAATCCACCATCCTTGAGATTTTCCACTCATCCATTGTCCCTTATGCAGTCAAACATTCCAATGCAAGGATTGGTCTCATCAGCCACCTGTGCATGCCAAGAACAGAACCAGCCCCTCAACACCTTGGATGACTAGAGAGGTCCTCATTGACTCGATGGATAAATGAACAAACATTAATATTGATACACTGCAAGATCATGATGATGTATATTGATACACTGCACGATCTTGTTGTTTATTGATACACTTCAAGATCATGTTGATGTATATTGATACACTGCAAGATCTTGCAGTATCTTGATACACTGCAAAATAACATTGATGTATATTGAAACACTGAAGATCTTGTTGATGTATATTGATACCTTGCAAGATCTTGTTTTATATTGATACCTTGCAAGATCTTGTTGTTGTATATTGATACACTGCAAGATCATGTTAATGTATATTGATACTCTGCAAGATCTTGTTGATGTATATTGATACACTGCAAGATCATGTTAATATATATTGATACTCTGCAAGATCTTGTTGATGTATATTGATACACTTCAAGATCATGCTGATGTTTATTGATATACTGCAAGATCTTGTTTATTCATATTGATATACTGCATGATCTTGATGTATATTGATACACTGCAAGATCATGTTAATGTATATTGATACACTGCAAGATCTTGTTGAATCTTGATATACTGCCATATCACATTGTTGTATGTTGATATACTAGATCATGTTGATGTATATTGATACACCTCAAGATCATGCTGATGTTTATTGATACACCACAATATCTTGTTTATGCATACTGATACACTGCATGATCTTGTTGATATATATTAATACACTGCAAGATCATGTCAATGTATATTGATACACTGCAAGATCATGTTGTATATTGATACACTGCAAGCTTTTGTTGGGTGTATATTTATGCACTGCAAGATCATATTGATGTATATGTATACATTGCCATAATCTGTTTATGTACATTTCTAAATACATGTAAGTTTTATCAGTGTTAGAATTAGTTTAATTACATTTCTGTGGCAGATATCCCCATTTCATTCCCACATTCCACACATCCTCAAAATAGACCTCTAAACTATTTGACATCTTTTGAAATAGCTGCAGATGTAATAAGATGTTTGAGATTCAACCTCATTTTAAAGATTAACAAAGACTCATTTACAACAGTTTCTCTCTGAGTACATTGTCACAAGATCTAAGTATAAAGGCAGGTTTTCTTTTATATCACAAAAATGTCATGTGTTTTAGATAATGTCTCATGATGGCAGTTTTTGAAGTTTTGACTGTTGAAAAATGCATGTCTCATATGTTTTAAATACCCTTTCATTAGATTAAAATAAATATATTTTCTCAGTAATAGTTTCTGCACATATAAAAAAAATCTTCTAATCTAATTTTTACAATTCATTGTTGTTTACAGTAATGGTGTTTAAATTTGCTAATCAAAGACTCATACAAGATAGATATCACAATTTCTTTCATTAAGCTCCTTTTGCATTGATATATGGGTCTGTTTATCATGTCATGAAAAACTAATTGAATAAACCACATAAAACATATAGGTTAATGATTTTGATATTAAATTATGATATCAATTTTTAGGGGACAAACTAATGGTGAAAGGAACTGCAGAAGGAATACTAAAAGCCAAAGAGCTTTGGAAAGAGAAAACAAGCAAGATTGTCAATAAATCACACACCTTGAAGCGAGTAGGGATCAAAGAAGTATTACTGTCCGAGGAGCAGTCAGGCATGTTAAAGGCTCTTGAAATGGAACATCGTTGTCTGATCCTGACAGAAACTTCAAATTTTTCATCGCAGATGGAAATAAATAGAGATATTGATGATGAAGAAAGAATGTATGACACAATAAATGGTAAATTTAAATTCAGTCAAAAATTCAAGCTGTCTTTTTCTTCTCTGGGATAACATTTTGTTGTGTGTGTGGCAAAAACTGTACAAGATATAAAATAATTATCTGGCTAGTGGCTTTGTTGGTAAACACTTGCAATTGGTGATCATATTTAATGATAAGATACTGTAAAATCTAACAATACTAGAAGCATTGAGGAAAATTAGTATAAATGAACAATAACCAAACACAAACGTTTTCTATGTTTCTGTTGTAAACAATATAAGAAAAGCACAAAATTGCAATCATTTGATATTGTGTATTAAGTGATTTGACAGTTAATTGCTCTCTCTCTCTCTCTCTCTCTCTCTCTCTCTCTCTCTCTCTCTCTCTTTCTCTCTCTCTCTCTCTCTCTATATTGCTATTACTGTTTTTTTCCCTTATTTTCATTTCTTAGATTAATTATATTTATGTAGTTGCCTCTATGACCATAATTAATATTAGAGTTAAAGTAATCACAATGTTTTATTATAATGAGATAATGACAATTGTTGCTTGATATATAACTAATGATATATTATCAGCAATCTTGTACCTTGGCAGTCAGTGTCTGCTTGATTTCTTGGTATAAGAGCTACTAAAGTGTAATTTCTGGCATTTCATTCAGTTACCTGTGATATCATCACTTGTTTTAAATTGCATCAAAATATTAAAACTTGAGTATGAAAAGATTTCACTAAGGAGTTAAATTTTCTGCAACTTATAAAGGTAAAAACTGGAAATGTTGAAAGTAAACAGTTTCATATTAAAATTCATGATCTTTGCATTTGAGCTGGGCTACCAAGTTTTTCTTTTCCAGTAGTCTGCTTGATTACCCTCTGACTTTGAAATTTGTCAGATCCTGGATTAAGTAATATTGACAAGTGACATATGCATGACTGATGAGATGAGTATGAAACTAATGTGGATAATTTATATATCCTAATTGAATAATTAGTTGTCTGCTTATATTATGCAGTCTGCTACTTCTACATTTAATATTTTCTTTGGGCAAGATATATACCTATTCCACAGTGGTACCTTAAGCAAATAATGTTTTGTTTCTGGATTCAAGTTGTTGTGATGAAAATTACATAACAATCTTTAAATACAGTTGATAAACAGCTTTTGCAGTTTCTGATTTGGAAACTCAAGAACCTACAAAACCAGCTGTGAACCAATCTTGGTGAAATTCAGGGGTTAGAGTCCTGTAGATAAGGCTTGACTATCATGAGAAGAGTTTAGATCATAGTTTTAGCTTTTGAGGCAAATGAAGGAGTAGAGATATTACTTACAGTGATAAGTTTATCTTCTGTCGATCTAATTAATTATAATTAAGTTTATCTTCTGTCGATCTAATTAATTATAATTAAGTTTATCTTCTGTCGATCTAATTAATTATAATTAAGTTTATCTTCTGTCGATCTAATCAATTATAATTAAGTTTATCTTCTGTCGATCTAATTAATTATAATTGAGTTTATCTTCTGTCGATCTAATTAATTATAATTAAGTTTATCTTCTGTTGATCTAATTAATTCGAGATTAGGCTTACACTACAGTTCTTTACTATTCTGAGTAATAAAGGGGACGTAATGCTTGCAAAGTCATTATGGAAGAATACGTATGCATGTTCATTTGATAGTCAGAAAACTACCACATATCAAAATGGTGAGTAAAAACAGAGAGACTTATTGTTTGTATTTGTTACACCTATAATCTTTTTAGTAATAAACACCTTGCCATAAAATATATATAAAAAAAACTTATTTTATTTTTTTAATATTTAATCAATTTATATCCTTTGTGAACTATTTTCTAATTGCAGAGTCCATGATTAAGGAAACACCCAGAAGTGTTCCATTTAAGTGTCAAAATGGCTTAACAATTTATTTGACCAAAGGTCAGCTGGCACAACAAAAGGTCAGTAGAAATTACATTTGTACTGATTCTTTTTTATGTTGATTTGAGATCTTATTGTTTGGTTTCAGTATAATCAAGATAAGATTAAGACAAGATAACTACTATCAAGATAAGATAAATATTATGAAGATAAGATAACTACTATCAAGATAAAATAACTATTATGAAGATAAGATAACTACTATAAAGACAAGATAACTACTATCAAGATAAGATAACTATTATCAAGATAAGATAACTACTATCAAGATAAGATAACTATTATGAAGATAAGATAACTACTATCAAGATAAGATAACTATTATCAAGAAAGTTAACTACTATCAAGATAAGATAACTACTATCAAGATAAGATAACTATTATCAAGATAAGATAACTACTATCAAGAAAGATTACTATCAAGATAAGATAACTACTATTAAAGGAACAATCCTTCAACAGCTGTTAAATACAGTGTGACCCCGCTATAATGCGATAGTTGTGAGCCACAAAATCTGACCGCAATATAGACCGAACCGTGTTATAAGCAGCCAGGTCAGTTAGCTGAAGAAAATGATGCATGTACCCAAAAGAATTGCCGGCGGGGGGGGGGGGGGGGATAGGTAATAAATGCAGGCAGTAAAATACATCTACATTGGCACAGTTAACATCTTAAATTGATATATATTAAAGGAGAAATACACCTTTAGTGAATACATATAATAGTTTACTTTATTTAGAGAACCACGAATTGGTACATATATGCGAATACTGTTTATAAATACATGTCTAATGTATAGTATGAATAGAGTATCAACACCGTGTACTCGCCTGCGAGCCTCATCATATACATTGAATCCACAATAAAACTTTTACAAGTGATACCATCAAAAATATGCACACACACAACTTTAAAATATTCAATAATTTTGTCACAGGTCATATTGGTTGGAATTAAGTGGAATACATAGTACACTCATGTAATGAATGACAAAGCACATTTACTTTTCAGTATGTCCCAAGTCTGTAAAAGTTCGTTTGCATTTTGACAGTGGTAGCTGTCACATTTATTTAAGTTTGGTACTGACTTCCTTTGAATAAAAGCTCTTTGTTTTTATTGAAAGAGTGTAGTCGGCTTTCTTTGATGACAGGTGCATGCGTTATTGAAGTCACCGCTAAAATATGACTTTGCAGAACCAAACAAATGCCCATTTCTTATAGTGGTGGCAACATCAAATAATTGTATTGCATGATTGAGACGAATTTTGTTTCCATTTGCTGAGTATGTTTTCATAACAATCGGTGCGTCAAAGATAATATGTTTCCTTTGAAGTTTTAGCAAACTATTTTGTCTGGGTGCATTTTTAAAATTGAAGTGGTCTTGGTTTGGTCCATTGTAGTTACAGTTCCTCCTGCCTGCTGAATAGACTACAAGATTTTTTTTTTAAAATTATTTTTTGTTTTGTTACACTTGTGGAAGCGGAGTGATGCTGCCTTGCATTCGTACGTCAAAAATTTAACAAAGGGTCAACGTATGATAGAGACTCATGTGGTCTGGTCTGATGACAAAGAATACTACAAAAACTGTGGGCATTCTGAAGGATTTAATTCTGAATGGAAAGAAGAGGCATTTTACCTACCATCCACATACAAATATCAGTCTAAGTAAATGTATTAAGTAATAGTGAGCGGCCGAAAATCCGACAATGCCTCGTCCGCTTCCAGAAATGTCAACAAGCAGGTATCTCAAAACATACCGTACTCATGCTCGATGTCAGCATAAGCTGATTATGATGTAACAATACACTGTTAAGATGGTTTGTCAGTACAGAAAAAGAAATTGTTTATGTAACAATAGATACATTTCAGTGCATTTTATATCAAGTTTGCGGTTGCCTTTCATGGGGTCTCTGAATTTCTCCACTCCAAACCAATGGTTGTATATACAAATTTAAACAGCCAACAATGTCGCCAATTAAAAAAAAGTCGTTAGATAGTATGTTTTGCTACCAGTAAGAAAAATAAAATCACAACTTGCGACATTGGCGAAGCCCTACGCGATCCTAGAATAACCGTTTTGCACTTTATTTTTCATACTTTCTGCTTGGTTGTGTATATGTATGCAGCGAAGAAAAAAACCAGGTTGGTTATTGTTTGTGCAACGATTGTATACAGAATTAATTGAAGATAGTCACAAAGACGACTGTCTGGCTTTACTCATGGATCTGTAACAAGTAACATTTTCGATAATGTTTATTTTTGGCATAACACTTGACGAATCTAGTGAAATTGTTAAATTTCAGAAGCTATTATATTCGTATTATATTCAAATTCATACTAGAACTCTTCCCCAAAATGATAATAAACGTTTTACACACTATTCCTCGTACTTCAAAAAAGAAAAATACACATACATGTAATCAAAATTGCAGGAACTACGCCACGATCGTATTAAATTCGAATTCTTATGCGATCTCTTCCCATAATGATAATAAATGTTGAACCCAAAAATATTTTTTCATGTGTGAATAAATATACGAAATTTCGGGAGCCAAGCCACGACCACTTTATATCCGAATTTGCATTATAGCGGAGTGCGTTATAGCGGGGTCACACTGTACTGTGTAAGATATATCTTAAACATTGAATGGAATGATCAGGAAAACTTTGCCCAAATGTAGGAGACTCACAACTGTTGCTAAACTTTCGAAAATTGTTCAGGGCCTTCCACTAGTTAATTTTGATGGATGGATTATTGTCAGCAAATCACAGTTCATACAAGAATATGGTACTTGATAAGTACTTAATATCTTATATTGAAAAATAATTTTTGAAAAGTTAAACAGCTTGAGAAGCAAAATATGTTTATCGATGAATGTACACCTCTCCTTCAATAACTTGCACACAGCAGTGTAAACAAACACAGCTCACAGTGTAAGCAAGGGCATGAGTTACCAAAAGATGTGACGAAAAAAAGAATGGATGCTGTCCTTGCTAGATCTTGACGATGAAAAGATGAGGACTGGTGGGAAACTTTTGATTTTTTTTAATAGGAATTTTAATATTCATATTGGAAAAAAAATTGGCAATAAAATACTTTTTCTAATGAGATTGTTTGCTTTCTGTATGAATTCACTTTTTTTTTAACGTAACTAACCTTTGAAAGATTGTTTAAAATATTTAAAAATATTATCTCCACCTGTGAAAATATTGTGTATTACATCACTGCTATTTTCATGTGCATGTGGGCATATTAAGGTGATATTGTTGATTTACAAGATTTCTTTGTTTTAAATAAATAGGGAAAATCAATTTGTGAAATGATCGCAATTAGCAAGGAAACTATTAGTAAAATATTCATACCACAATTTCATTGCTTACTGCCCATCCTTGAGCAAACCTCATAGTGTCAGTTCTTTATAATGTACCGTATTTGTTAAATGAAGCATTTCATCCACAAACTACTCCTTTTATTTGCTTTCCTTAATCGCAGTTCCTAATTACTAGGATAAACCTCAGATTAGCGTTAAATACTTTAATAATTATAATAACAGTGTTCAGTTGATCAGTTGAAATGAGTTGATTTGACAAACTACCCAGATAGGGTTTGCATGTCTTTTAACTTGTTTTTATTCCACATCTTCTGATGGGTTTGATCCAAAAAACATGAATAACGCAATAATTTAAAGCAGGAATACTTTTATTAGATTGTAAATATACAACAAACACTTCTACAAATTGGATGACAAAACCTAGTTGGCTTTTAATTAGGTTCCCAGAAATGCTCATGTATATACCTTGACATTAGATGCACGTTTCCCAGTTGTATCCAATTGGACATATTACATTTTTGATGATTACATGCAAATTGAATTAAATGATTTTATTATGTGGGTATGTGAGGAAGCGTGCCAGTAGATTCTCATGGGTCAGTGGTTCTTTACAGGGATTTTCCCAGTTTATTCCTCCACCAATAATACTGGCTTGCATGTATAGCCTATAATCATGTGCTGAAAAATGGCATTAAACCCTGCAACAACAACAACAACAACAACAGAAAAATGGGCACCATGAATAGAAAATTCTCCACACCACAAAACTGCATAAAAGCTCACAAGCAGTTTGTAATAAGAGTTAGTGTAGTCATTCAGTCCATAAAGGTCCCAGTTGCTGTATAATACCCCAGCTGACAATGTTGGATCACATGCTCCAAACTCAGTCATCTGATTGGTTCAACATGACAACATATCTAAATTTAGCTACTTTCTTGTTAATATATACTGGCTGTAATAAAATCATGTCTGGACAGAGAAACTATAGTAGACAAAGAGGGGCCTTTCAAGGGGCCAGAGAAGAATACATTGTGTATTACTTAAACTACATATAATTAATTAAATTAAAAGTAACATGATACTGATTATAGAAGTGATGTCTTATTGGATATATTTTGTATAACCTAATTTCAATTTTGTATTCCTTAATATATTGTTCAAACTTTGTTCAAAGTCATATCTTAAGAGAAATGAGGTGTTTTTGTAATTCTTACTTAGCAATAGAATTCCCTTTAAAGGAACACCAAAGATTAATGTTTAACCCATGTGGGGTATGGAGAGTACATGTACTGCAAAAATATTACTATTTAGCTTGCACTGTGTGAACCAGTCTAAAGACTGGTAGTTGAATACATATGGTATGTTTTTATATGCAGGTCAAATAAAGAAAGTTAAATTTCTTGTTTTTCTCTTCTTTTTTAATTTTTTTTTTAAAGAAAATAAATCTGTAACACTAATACTAGCCAGACCTTGCTTTTCAAAAATTTGTCGGCTTGAGTACATACTCAACCTAAAATGTTTCCTGTTAAAATTGCATTAGTCAAATTAATGGTCAGTAAATCTCAGTTTTAAGTCTAAAAGTACCAGCATGCTTCAGAACATAGGATCAATTTTTTTATGTATTACAGACGTTTGCAAATAATCTGGTTGCTTAGCTTGAACTGTGTTTTGATTGTATATTACAGACATTTACAAATAATCAGGTTGCTAAGCTTGAACTGTGTTTTGATTCATTGTAGACATTTGATGAAACAATGTTGAGAGTATGTGACCTGTTTTATCAGTATCATTAATGTTGGGAGTGTGTGACCTGTTTTATCAGTATCATTAATGTTGCGAGTGTGTGACCTGTTTTATCAGTATCATTGGTGCTTTAACTAGATAATTATCTCTTGCTAGAACATTTACTGACCATAATTTTTCTGTTTGATAGGTAGATGTGATTGTGTGCGCCACTTCCCCCGACCTTAACCTTAACAGTGGAGCTGCAAGTAAGTCCCTTCTTCAGCAAGGAGGTCAAGGTCTCCAGAAAGAGTGTAAAACAAAATATGATGAGAAAATAGAGGAGGGTGAGGTAGTGGACATTAATGGGGGTGACCTGCAGTGTGACAAAGTATACCTGACTGTCCTTCCAGACTGGAGGAGAAGCAACAGTGGACAAGTTAGTATGGCTGATATGTAAAACATTTCATAATGTACAATTTTACACATTTGTATAGAAAGGACAAATGTTTACAAATAATATTTTTTTAGAAATAACCAAAGATGTTCATATCTAGTCAAACCTACCTTAAAGGACACCTTGATTCAGCAACACCTAGATTCCAGCAACAACTTATCTTAAA
Source organism: Unio pictorum (assembly GCA_030141615.1). NCBI lineage: Eukaryota > Metazoa > Mollusca > Bivalvia > Unionida > Unionidae > Unio > Unio pictorum. The sequence goes on along the minus strand of JARLTB010000185.1, from coordinate 1,389,463 downwards.
GCCCCAATGCTGCTGTTTTTGAAAAATGTCACCATTCTTCCACTCTATCTAAAGTTTGGAAGGAAAGAAATGTTCTGTGAAATAATCAAGTTGTTAGGCTTAAAAGACTTTCCGATAATCAATTTAGATAAAGAGATACCATCTTTTGATTCATTTGTGCTGTAGAGTGACATCATGCATTCTACAAGTTCTGCTAGTAACTAATACATTAAGAACAACATTCATAGACAAATTGATTCAGTAGGGAAGGGAAAGAAGTAGGTCTTAATGCAAGCTGCGCAAACTGATGTCCACAAGCTAGTATTTGGAACAAGCTTATTTTTGCAAGCTTGCGCAAACTGATATCTCGCAACCTAGTATTTGGAACCTTGCGGCAAGCTTGTGCAACCCAAACCAAAATTGCAAGCTTATTTTTGCAAGCTTGTATTTGGATTATTGCTGCAAGCTTATTTTTGCAAGCTTGTATAGATTTCTTGCTACAAGCATGTGGGCTTTCAAACATCAGACATGATTGCTGTCCCCTGCCCCCCAAAAAACCTAAAAATATTCAGGGGTGGGGATGTCCTGTACTTTGTTGCAGGTTTCATCATTTTATGCTCCCAACTCTTCCAACTGCAAATGGCGTAGTTCAATTTTTTATTGCAAAGATCACAAAATGCAAGTTCTCTAGCGTTCAGTTTTCTTATGAACTGAACAACTACAAAGTTACATCAACTTTCCATGCACTCAAGACATTCCTATTTCCACACATTTTTAAAACCTTTTTAAAGTTTATTCCAATTTTTTGTGTCCTGGTCTGTCAGTAACCCTAGAGTATAGATGCCATGTTTTGCAAATATAAAGCTAATGAACTTCAACTTTGTGGAAAAATCACAATTAAAATAACATTGAGCATTATAAAAGTAACAACAATTTCAAACAAGTGCAGTACATGATATCAAGATTCAATTGGACTTGATGCCCTGCGAGCTGTAGCACATTTATTGATAACTTCATTGAAGCTAGCTTCAGTAAGACAGCTACTATGGCTCTTCTCCTAATTTCTTTTTAAAATGTTTCAAAACAAAAGCATATGAGTTATCCTTTGTGATTTTAATGTTTGGAAAACGTGTGCAAAATAACTCACCAGCAAAACTAGTAACTAAAAGAGAAAGGTTTATTTCTAAAAGAAATTTAATAAATCTAATTTCGATCAAATTTTATTAGGGTTCTCTATGGTATTTATATATGACGCAAGTTCAGGCTGAGTTGTGTGTGATGAAACAAGAACCTGATGTTTATTAGCGTTTTCATGCACCTGCGTGCCTAATAGCAAAATCACATTACACAATTTGAAAACGTTTTCTCCATTATCATATGGCTTCATAAATCTACACAAGACGGCACAATTGTCCTTCCAGTTGTTTCCTTCTCTTTTTCTTGGAGAAAATTCTGAATATTCCTCTTTCCTATTTAACATGATTAGAAGCTGAATATTATAAAGACGAGATACTTCGACAATGGTAACTTTTTTGCGAAATCAAATATGGCGGATAAAGACATGAATGGTAGCCTCGATTTCAAATTAACCAATCGTATTGTAGAACTGTATTCAAATAGTATACATGCGATACATTCTATCAAAATAGAACCGAATGCATGTTCTAAACTGAAAATTCCAAAGAAATTGTTATTATTTATTTTAATTAAAAACATATTTTTTGCCCCCACAAAATGTATACCTGTATTCAGGTCCGACAGCAGCTGACCCTGTGTCAGGTATACCTCATTCTGGTACAAGTTTGATTTTCTTATATGCCTTTTTTGTGGAATTGCAAAGTTAAATTATGACTTACTAAATGCTGAAAAGGTTAAAATTTCCTTGATCTACCTGCATATTTAATGATTAAATAATGTAATCTTATAGTTGGAATGTAGTGGAAAACAAATATGTTCAGCAAAAACATTATGATAAATTTCATTGTTCAAGTTTATTCATTTACTGAAAGCATGTGCATGAGAGTTTGATATACATGGTCTCAATCTTTTACAAAAATGGTAATATATGAAGAAACTTATTGCAAGCTATTTTAAATTTATTTTCTGACACATATAAAAAAACTTGTGCAAGTTAGTTTAACTTTCTGAAGAAAAGAAATAAGCTTGCACAAGCTAGTTTTACTTTCTGGAGCAAATAAGAAACCTTGTACAAGCTTATATCCAGCTAGTTTTCCTTAAGCACAAGCATGTGCAAGCATCCATGTTAGCTTATAAACATCAAATTAGCTTATCGCAAGCTGGCAAGGATGCATTTTGGTTTGGGATGCCTGACCCCATGTTAAAAGTTAGTTTTCGAGTTATCAGAACACAAGTTATTGAGGGAGTGGTGTAATTGGAGCAGGCATCATGGACATGAAATAGTATTGGTTTTAGTTTTTCTTTATAAGACTAATACAGATATAAATGGAGGATTGTGTCATTTTTTTGTCTTCCTGTAACACTGAACAGATTTCTGAGTAGGCTCCATTTAGGAATCAATTTATTTAAAAATTTTGATTTCAATGAATTTAAATTTTTATATATTTGTATACATATATTACACTTTAGTTACCTAATAATATTTTTATGAAAACAAATGAAGTGAGAAATGAAAAAATTATGATTACCTGCATCTGACTATTACAATTTATTGTGGTTTATGCAAAAAATTGTCTTCATTCTATGAAACAGTTTAATGCTATTGAATTTATACTGTCTGATCTCTTGATTGCACAAGTTGTTTTACCAGTGACAGACATGATGGAAAGATGGCACATGCTGGAAAGTTGGCTGTGTCAAAATAAGCACTGACTGATGAGCTGGAAGGTCAGCTGGGCTAAAACAACTAGTCGACCAAGATATCAGACATTACACATATATGTTTGTTATTATACTTAATTATTATTATATAATCACATGTATAGTGGAATCCCTCAAAACTAAACACTCCAGGGACCAAATCATTTTTGGTTTCAAGAGGTTTTTGGTTCACTAAGGTTTCCACAGATTTGAAACAATATGTCTATTATGAATACTTTGTGATGAGAGTGAAAACATTTAATTATGACAAAATATCAGTGTCTGTATCGGTGATGGCACTGTCTTTAAAAAAAAATCAACCATAATATTTTGTCACCAATTATTTACATAAAATTTCACCATTTTCATACTACAGTACTATTCATTTATCTCAACATCCTACCAAGGAAATATTGTTGACATAGGCAAATGTTTAGATAAGGGGGGAGGCTGAAAATAAATTGAAATTTTTGATACAAGTGAAATTTTTAAGAGATGACCTGTTGTCAGTGATTAGTATTTATGCAGAGCGAAAAAAAAGGAAATTTTGATTAAATGTATAAACTAGTCTGAAATAAACTTGTAAATTAACAACTTACACCCTCACCAATGTATTAAATAGGATGTCCCACTTTTATTTACCTTGACAGCTCAATATTTTTTTTCAAAATATTGGAACTTTAGTTATGTTTTAAACCACCAATGGCAGCAATTGTAAGCATAAACTTTTTTGTTGCAAACAGGAACCTTTCATGGCACAATAAATATGTTCCAATCACCATGACAAATGAAACAATGCTTTTATTTTAGTTTTGTTGCCAGTTTTCTTTGATCAAAGGTCTTTGGCTTGCTTTGATGAAGGTTCATGTGTTATTGAAGGTACCGCTAAAGATGCGCTTTGAAGGACCAAACAAATGCCCATTGGTTTCACTGTGGCAACATCAAATAATTGTAAAACATTGTTGGAGACATTTTTGTTTCATTTGCTTAGTATATATACTGAATGATGTATGCATCAAAGGTATTCAGTCTTCTTTGAAGTTTCAGAAAAAATATTTTTTCTGGTACATTTTTTAAAAAGATTTTTTTTTTTTGCCATCGTCTGGTAGATTGTAATCCATCCCGTTCCTGCCTTCAGAGATGGTTATTTGTAGCTAGTCAGGTAGCCTGTCTATTTGGCTTATAGTAAGCACAGAGTAAGGCCAGATATCAGCATAAACAGATTATGATATAACATTGCCGTGTTAGGGTGGTTTGTCAGTATGATCAAAGGATTTGTTTATGTAACAATAGAGTCCAGTGCAATTTTAAATCAAAGTTTTCGACTTCCTGTAATGTTGCATTTGAATTTCTCAACTCCAAACCCAAGACTGTATATACAGTTTTACATTTTTGTTACCAATAAGGAAAACAACCACAATTTGCAATAATGGCAATGCACAGCTCTACTCTCTGTGTGTGTGTAATAATGCACACAATTAAGATAGCTGTTGTTTTTAAATACATGTATTTCATGATAAATTAGCAGAACAGCAATTACATTAGTATGACAATTGCTCCACGTATAAAAACAGTTCCGATATTTAAAAAAAAACATGTGGACTGAGTCCTTTTTATAACTTGACAATGATACTCTGTAGTGTTGCAATTATTTCTATGATTCACAATGTTCACAGTTTATTCACTTCTTGACATACAGCAGTTGGGGGTGCTAGCTGTGACTAAAACTATGGACATCTGGCTAATGGATAGTGATTTTGAAAAATTTATAACTAACATGCACATGATCTTGTTAATACTGATTAAACTTGAATTTTTTCAATTTATGCTTCCACAATTATTATTATTATTATTATTATTATTATTATTATTATTATTATTATTATTATTATTCAAAAATGAGCCAACATTTAGAAAGAGTATGCTTAATTTTTGGACTGAATAAGAATTACTACTCAGTCATATTAAACAATAGAGTTTTGTTTGAAATTTGAGATTATCTCTACCTTTTTTGTTTCTTTTTCAAGTCTCTGAAAGATGTAATGCTTCAGTGCCTTACAAAAGCTGATGGTGGCTCAAAAAAAAGCATTGCCTTTGCTGCCATGGGAACAGGCAAGCTTCACTACCCTCATGAGGATGTAGCAAGTCTCATGTATAGTGCATGTGTTTCATATGACATCGAGCATCCAAAATCCACTTTGAAAGAGGTTCGCTTTGTCCTTTTTGACAAAGATCATGACTCCATCAAGGTAAGGAATTGAGTCATCTTTGAAAATAAAATGAAGCCTACTCATTTATCTGGACTTACTTTCTTAACTACACACATCTTTGATGAAGATTCATTCAGTATGGCATTCAATTTTACTTTTAGTTATAACAGGCATAGAAATTTTGTAACTCCTAGTAAAATACTAATATTGGTAAACTGTGGAAAATGCATGTTTGAGTAGAAATGTATTAAGTTATCCGAATACATGCAATAGATTAAAAGCTGATTACTATCATGAATTTAATGAAAATGTGTAAGATTGAAATAGGAACTACAAATTAGAGACTTAAAGATAGACTAATGAGTGGCAAGTTCACAAATTTTAAGGGTTGAATAAAAAGCATGGATAGACACATGACTGGCATAACCATACCTATACAAACACAGTAAAAAGATTTGACCCATGAGTAATATCTTAGACCATTAGCTGTTTGAGTGGCATAACCAAAGTCTGTTCAAGAACTAATAATTTATGAGGGGGGGAATCTAAATATATAGGATGGTTTTAGTGAAGCAGTAATGTCAAGACCAGCCATTTTTAATCATTCACTTGATTTATTGATGCAATATTTGATAAATTTATTGGAATCCTACAATCATGCATCCTTCATGTCCTCAAATTTGAGTTTGGTAGAAAATGTTTTTTTCTCCAAAACCATGAAAAATTATACAGATGAACATAATAATAATAATAATAATAATTTAATTAAAGAGGTTAACTCATTTACTAGAAACTTATCCCCTCTGAGGCCATCTATTATGCTAGTTCTGACTGACATAATGTGCAAACAACTGGTACTTATGCAAATGACTGATATAATTTTTTGTGTGATTTTAATCCGCCTTTCTATAACATCCATGACAATAGAAGGAAAGACAAAACTGAACATTAAATTAACTATGTGACATAATATCTGTTAGTTCACAAAATAAAATGACTGATTTATTTTATATAGAGCAGTTTTCTTCATACTTTTTGTTACTGTGACCGTATGTGACAGTGCACAAATCAAATGTTGCTAATTTTAATTTCTTAACAGTTACTTCCCCTTTGTACATAGAATAAGGTACATGTATATTTATCCAGAAGGCAACAACCCATAAAAAAAAAAACAAAAGCCCACAAAATATCCAGGAATAATTGAAGATGACTTTCTTGCACTTAATCAAGATACATTGCCTTAAAGTTGTCAGCATTTTGTGGCAATGAATTTCAAATTATTGAATGAGGATACTGTAGGCTACATTTAAATTTTTCAGTGTTGGTTTAGTTGCCTTAAAGTTGTCAGCATTATGTTTGGTTTGGTTGCCTTAAAGTTGTCAGCATTATGTTTGGCTTGGTTGCCTTAAAGTTGTCAGTATTTTGTGGCAATGCATTTCAAATCATTGAATGAGAATACTGTAGGCTACATATAAATTGTTCAGTGTTTGGTTTGGTTGCCTTAAAGTTGTCAGTATTTTGTGGCAATGCATTTCAAATCATTGAATGAGAATATTGTAGGCTACATATAAATTGTTCAGTGTTTGGTTTGGGAATTTCTAAATATCTGTGTGTGACTGACCATAAACAACGTTATTGATTTCTTGAAACAGTTAGGTTGTATATGTCAGCATGCCCATACCTATACACTTATAAATAAGTAGTTCTTTTTTTTTTCTTTCTTTTATGAGGGGCCCCGTGTGGTCTAAAGCACTCTCAGTTACGGATCACTGCCATCTCACCTCTGTATGCATTGGTTCAAGTCTAAGATTTGGCTAATGTAGTTATGTGAGAAAGCTTACCAGTAGCTTCTCGTGGGTCGATGCTTCTTTCTGGGGGTTTTCCCGGGTTCTTCCTTCACCATTAATACTGGCCGCCATGTATAGCCTATTGTGTGCAGAAAAATGGCATTAAACCCTACAACAACAAGAAGATCTTTTAGGAAATATATTCGATTTTGAATTTTCTGCTATTTCAATTCACTACATTGAGTTACAAATAATGCATGATGTGGAGGAGGATTTAGTGTTGGTACATTTTTGCATTTCATTATCTTGAATGGTGAAGACATATTTGACAGATAAAGAATTAAATACTGTTTTCCTTTGCTATTTAATATCTGTGGCCTAATGCTGCTAATGTTTAATAGTGTGGGAATTAAGGACAAGCACTTTATTAAATAGGTTTCATTGAGTTCTGTTATAGCTGTGAATTTTATTTCATTTTTGGTAGTGGCTGATGAAAATCAATTATAATGGGCATTAATATCTTTAAATACCATAGTTTTGTTTTACTTTTTTGTTCAGCATAACCCACTTGGTGTATAACATAACCCCATTCAAATATATGATACCAGATTATAGCATGGGATACTGTCATTGATAAATTAATACATTCAGGGCTGTTGCAAGTTGGGAGGAAATGGCTCTTTAAGCAAACAACACCTTTGGTCTTCCACTCTGGAAAGATACTGCCAATTCTGCAAGCCCAACCTCCGATAGTTGGCACCACTGGTGGTCACCCATATCACCATTTTCCTTGTAAAGACCCAGGGCCCTGAGTACAATCATTTATTTTGTAAAAGAAGGGTTTAAATGGAGCAAGTGTGCTTTATTTATTATTATTTTTTGTTAATTAAGAGCAATGATTACATAATTTAATGTTACAGGCCTTCGAAAAAGAAGAGAAAAACATGTTGTGTGGAGGAGCAATACCAAGGTCTACAACATCTCCACCCAAAGGTATTGTGTAGATTTAAGAAATGCAATAAAGCATTTTTTAATTTTAATTTTTAATTTTCTAATGTTTAATTAGAGCTCAATAAGAATTGCAATAAAGCATTAATTTTCTAATGTTTAATTAGAGCTCAATAAAGTGCCAGTCATTTATATTTTTTAAAATCTGTTTAGGAAATAGAAGATAAATATCAGCATTTCTAAAATAGCCATACCCGTAAATGTCGTCAAATCTGTTGCATGTCACAATAATCAGGACTAAATGTTTAATGTAATATTTAAGCTCATTTCTCTGAAATTTTGCCTTTGCATTTCATTTCCTGATGAAAACTTGTGTCATAGAAAAACTGATTTTAGTGAAATGTAGAACTTAAACAGGAACCCTCATGATCTGTGAAGCAGTTACTTTAAGGGTCTAAGGTCAGTGTTAAAATAATACATTATGCATAATAAAATTGTGTCTGTGTGATTATGATTTTTAACGTAGCTTTAACAATTTTTCAGTTATATTGCTATGATGTCTGCGCTGTGGCAGTTTATAGTGATGTCTTGCACTGGGGCATCATGCCACAGACATGTAGCATGATGTCCCACCCAGTGACATAATCCTGACACCAGGACAACTAGTCCTAATACTAACCTCTTAATGCTGAGCATCTAGCAAGGCAGCTGTTAGTACTCTTTTTATATGTCTTTGGTATGACTTGGCCGGGGTTCAAACCCACAACCTTTTTCGGTAGGCATGACACACAGAAAGACAAATTAGTAATTTAATTGATTAAATATAATTTGAGTAACATACGGTGCATTCTTCTCTGGCTCTTTGTTGGACCCCTCTTTGTCTACTATGGTTGCTCAGCTAGACATGACATTGTGGTCAGTATATGTTAATAAGCTAGTAACTGAATATAGATATGCTGTCATGCTGAACCAATCAGATGACTTAGTTGGAGCACATGATAAAACATTATGTTTGTTGTTTGAGTCAGTCATACAACAACTGGGATGCCTGTAGAAATGTGTACTTTTCAGTGATGATGATGCATTTAACTTAAAATTATCTGTGGAAAAAACCACCCTCCTCTTTTATAAAAAAATATATTAAAAATGAACTTTTAAAATAATGTAGCCTTTATTTTAACAAGAAACAATTAAGGGGAAATTTTGAACCTGTGATATTGACAGTGATGTCACCTGTTATAATTGGAAAGAACAACATCTAAACTTGCTGTTTGTTAATTAATTTGTTAAGGTGTAGGAAACCTTGCATTCAGAAATAAACAACAACACAAGCTATGATTGGTGGATTATGTAAGAGTTGTACTTTCTGTTAGGCTTAAAAAAAAGTTTAGTCTCTTGGCAACATGTGAATTTATGCTAATTCCTATATAGATCATATTTTGTATTTTTTATGATTTTTTTAAAATGTGATACACTACACATGACTGAAAATAAGTATGTTGTGACTAGATAACTCATACCCGTCTGGTTCCAGCAGTTATCTCTCTTAAATGCAGTGGAGTACCTGGTTCTGTCATTGTCAAATTGACACTCTAACATTATTCTCTATGATAATGTGTGACATGCATGCTGAAATAGGATGGAAAGTATATTTATTTCACAAAACATTAGCATTGAGGTCTGTGGAAAAACAATTTGTACTGTGATACCTTGAATAAAGAAAATCTCCACATCAGATCTTTCAAATTTGTATAAGTAAGGAGTATGGCTTTAATATAGGTTAACTTAAAATTTAGCAAGAACAAAAATGGCAAAAAAATAAAAGGTTTCCAAGATATTTACAGATGTATTTAATGGTAAGTCCTGTATCTGTAATAATAATTTATGAGAACATTACATTCAAGTGCTTGTCTTTCCATATTTTCATGATAGAACATGTACAACTCACCTGGAAGATAGTGGCAAAGAGAATACGCACTTCCAATGCCACTGATGTTTGCAACTGCTGCACCTGTACCTTTAATTAAAACATTTCCCTCAATAACACATGTACAAAGGTTTTCAAAAACATCAAAAGAAATCCCATTCCCACTAGACATTGAGATTAATTTTTAGTTTCACAGATGGCATAACACAAGCCATATCCATGGTCTTGTTTTATGTCTCATGACATGACCTATAATAAATTTATTTTAAATGAGATTGAACTTATACAAAATAGATTCATGCATATACATAATGGTTGTGTACTTTACCTATAAAAAATGTCTACATGAGTTGTGTATTTGTACATGGTGGCTACTCCATTTCATAACCCTACCTTATTTTGTTGCAAACATTTGAAGAAATGTATTTTACTTAATTAAAATATGTTGGGTAAAAATGTTATGCCTAATTACAGCTTGAGGTAAAACATGTATTCCCACCCTACCTCCCAGCAATATTTACTGGTATAGGACTTTAAAGTAATTTCATTTAACATATCCACTTGAAATACATAACCCCTACCAGTGCATTTAAACACCTAATTACATTAAGAAGGACAGAATGCATATGCCACTTGCATTGCTTTTGTAGAATCATTTATTTATCATTTAATACACTAGATGAAACTCCCAGTGTATAATCATAAGGAAACCTTGATAGATAATCAGTTTCATAATTATCACATGTACATGTATGTAGATTGATCAAAGGACAGAAAACAAGGATGAAGGATAATTGTTGGATATTATGGGACTAAAAGAACTAAACTTTCTCTTATTTATTACAGAGCATTTGTTTGGAAATGTAAAGGTCTATCAAGTAATTGATGAATTAGCAAAACAAAAGGTAAGGCTAATAAAGAAATAACACAAATGTTTCATTTAAAACCAGGCAGTATGGTTGCCTTGATTATAATTTTTTAAGTTATGTGAATCAGTCTTGAGTACTTGGAGTGATTATAATTTTTTAAGTCATGTGGATCAGTCTTGAGTACTTAGAGTGATTATAATTTTTTAAGTCATGTGGATCAGTCTTGAGTACTTGGAGTGATTATAATTTTATAAGTCATGTGAATCCGTCTTGAGTACTTCAAGTGATTATCCAAAATATATTGTATTTAGTTGACAAAGTGTTAACATTTAATTCAGTGAAAATACTATTTGGGTTCTCCATTGTGGTTTTCATAAAGTCTATTTAAAACAGTCATCATACATTTTAATCAGTTATGTGAAATCCACATTTATTTATGGAAAACATTTTGAAAATCATTATCATCATAAGGATAAAAAAGATAATTTAAAGCAAATGCTTTGGTTTGTATAATAAAATAACATGAGGCCATTTCTAAAACAAAAATTCTATATTTAATCGTACCACTTAAGGTATTTGTTCCCAGGCTTTTTTGAAGAAAGGTTTGGAGATAGTATATACACTTCTGTGAATCCATCATTTAGTACTCTACTTTTTGATGTCCACCAACAGACTTGTTCTCTTGCTGTAAAAATAATTAATGATCCAATACCTCAGTGCATCTCAGTCATTTTTTTGGGAGTCAATAAATAGCAACAGTTTGAAGTAGGTTTCACAGCACCCACTTCCTGGAAAGGGTGCTAAATAAGTGGACTTTATGCAGTTCAATAGTTACAAAAACAGCAAAAATAGGCTTTTAGATGCTTAACCTTAAAACAGTGTGATAGGAATTTTTAAATGGAAGCTTAGAATATTCTTTTTTTGTTGTCAAAATTGGGAGTAATACGTGTGAATTTGGTATTGCCACCATGAAATGTGTTAATTTTTATAAAGAAATTATGTTTTGTAATATGAAAGATGCTGACATCACAGTAATATCTGGGTGCAGGTCAGTCTTCTTAAAGTCACATGCTGTAGACAACTCCAAAGATTTTACTTTTGGCAAATATGTATATTGCTCATCAATTGTGCAGAGATGAATTGGAAGATAACTTACGGCTGTTTCAGTAAAACATACCTGGGAACTAGAGAAGACTTTTTTAATTTGGGGTACTCACCCATAGATGCAATATATAATTTTCTTATCATTTTAATATGAACTCTCTGAAATCGAAGTACTCTGATCAAATTTCCCTACCTGAGTACCACATATGTTTAAATTGAAGAGCCCTAACAAGTTCTAATATAAAATGTACATATTGTAGTCTCTGTTTGTTTTTTTTTTCATTTTGGTTGGGTTGTTTTTTTCTTCAATGAGTGTGTAGAGTTCTGGGATAGTGCAACTGTCACATGTCATTGGAATTAATCAGTACAGTGTACTATCAATGAACATGTGTCAAAATTGTTATCTTAAGGAATTCACCAGTGCAAACTTATTTATGTGATTATCAGTGCCTGCTTTTTTTTGTGCAAGTCAAACTGAAACTTTACTTCATTAGGTTATGTTTGATAAAGATAGTCAACTCAGATTCTACTGATGCACAAATTTGTAAGTAACGCATTTCAACTTAATTTATATTTAAATTTTTTCATCTGTTTATTGTCTTTTACTGAGATCATAGGATCTTCTTTTATCAGCGAAACCTTGCTGGGCATCCCCTACTCACCTGGTTGTGTTAACCAACATTTTAGTCTCTCTCACCTATGCTGAGGTCAGTGTTTTAGACCCCATTGTACTTGAGCCATCAGAGATCAGAGATGTACTGGTACATTCTTGTTGACGTTTTAGCATTTGGTTAAGTTTTTTTATACCTTATATGCAACATGTTATTTCTCAAGCTCTGTTCATACAAGAATCAATCAACTATATGTTCTGCTGCTGTCTAATACATCACTCTAACAACAAGAGAAGGCCGCTGTGAACTACATTTTGGAATTTGTACTGGCCTTGGTTTTGGTTTTCATACTATCTCAAGACAAAATAGGTTTTTGCACTCAGTATACATACTGTTATATCTAGAATCATGAAACTTGGTGCAACGAGGCTTCTTGATGAGTAGAACACATTTATTACTAAAGTGGGTTTCTGTGACCATATATCATGCTATAAGGACTTTGGTTCATTATGAATCATTAGAACTTAAGTTATGAAGATTTTTTAAGTAAAGTGACTCCTTTTGTCAGGAAATGTATTTCTTTTTATAAAGATTACAAACACCCCACACACACACAGCTTATATCAAAACATAATTATACATTTTTATATTATCCTATGGAACATATAAGATTTGTTACTAAACGTTTTCTCATTGACATTGTAAATGATCTATACAAAAACCTGTATAGTGAGATGATTCGGAAATGGAAGTATGTGTCTTGCATGTTAGAAATGTGAATTAATTGTCTCAAGCATTTGGAAGGGACATCAGTAAAAAGTCCATTGCCTGAGGAATTGGAATACATATTGTCAGTTAGTGTTTTTACAGAAATGACCTTAGGTGAATAATTTAAATGCTGAAACTAGACCAAATGAAGTCATGTAAGGCAGTTTTTTTTTTTTAATTGTGGATTTATTAAATACTCATTAATGTCAGCAAAGAGGAAAAAATCGGTTTTTCATTAAGAACTTTTTTAGTTTAAGTTTTCTGAAATCACATTCCATTGAAAGTAGAGTTTAGATTAATTCAGACAACCAATAACAATTTATACAGTCATAAAACTGGATGTGTTTCATTCAAAGTACTGTCCAATGTTAGCAAAAGTAGGTCACATTGACTTACTGTTTATGAATCAAAGATTAAGGTATGCTTTTACATTGAGCTGTCTTTCTAAAACTATTGATTGTATACCCACAAAAGTTATTAAGCGCATTTATTTTGAGGGCTTATGTTAATATCCACAAAAGTATGTTACTGTGGCTGGCTTTTCTTGTACTTATTACAGTGATAGATTTTAAAGTTAATTCTTTAGCAAAGTAGGGAGGATGCAGCAATTGGTATGGACTAATATTCATGATAATAGAAAGCAGATCATAGTGACCTATTATTCCTTTACTTACATGTTGAATTTTGCAATCTCTTTACTTGCTAGGTTGATGCCATTTTGTGCAGCTGTGCTTCAAATCTGGTCCTGTCTCAGAGTGGTGCTTGTGCTGCTCTTGTCAAGTCTGGTGGCCAGAAACTTCAAGATGAATGCACAAAGAAATATCCAAATGGGATTCAGCTTGGTGAAATTGCAACAATAGATGGTGGAAATCTTCAGTGCAAACATGTTTTCTTAACTTCCTTGCCACCATATACTGAAAATGGAGAAAATGTAAGTGTAGAGGAAAGAATGAATACTATATTGTAAATTCTTGCACGCTTGTTATAACTTTTAGCAACTTTTCAAATGATTGAAAAAAATGTGCACCTTAATTTGTGTTCTCAATCTTTTCAAAGAAAAGCAGGGAATTTTGTATTTTGTGCTTTTATTCATCAATGAACATGTATTAGTTATCATGATCTGTTAGGAGTGAATACACTATCTTCTGAATCTTCCTTGCCAAACTTAAAAAAGGCCATAGTCATGTCTTGGTTTCTATGGTAATGTAAATGTACAACTGTTGTAATGGGCCATCATATATAAGTTGAGTCATAATTGGATTCAGATTGCAGAAATTAAAATATATTTTTAAAGAATCATGTTGTATTTTAGCCTGAATTCCGTAGGTAACAATGTCCTTTTTGGTATATATGAACATTAAATTAGCTCCACTTTTGACTACATAGGACAAAATTCTTCATTCTTTCCCTTTTCTTCTTTCAAGGGAAAATTGACGCTAAAGTTAATATTTGACTTTGATTATTTCTGCATTGTTAAGAAATCCATGTAAGGCACTGTGAACTTTGCATTTTAGGTCTATTTAGGAGAAACTACAGACTCTGAAGTGATTATTTTGCCCAAAATTGCTAACATCACTATATGCATTCTCCAAAATATGTGCATTGTTGAAAACTGAGATGAGAGTTCACGTATCCCCATTTCCTTTGCAATAGATATATATACTTTCCTTAATTTGAAATTTTGTTGGACTAGCAGTTTGGATAGTTAAGAGTACATATTGGTAATGGTCAATACACACATTTTGTACATTAAATTGCTTAAATTTAACACAAGGCTTAAGAATGGTTTATGGACTTGTGTTTTCTTGATAAATATGCTGCAAAATATAAAATGAAACTAGTGGTGCCATGTGATGATAGTAAACCTTTATTTCAATGACATCTGTACTGTTATCAAGCAACCTAAATATATAATATGTCAGAAGAATAAATAGATACATTTCTTTCATCGGGACTTGTTATAAGTATGTTATTCCTTTATAATCAGAAGACAACAACAGCAACTTCTACAAATTGTACTATTTTAAAAAAAACAACTTTTTTGGAAAACATGGACAAAATATATAACCATTTTTAGCTTCTAATATATACTTTTTAAACTGTTATAAAAGTCCATTTGAAAAACAAATGCAATAATATTTGTGAGTGATAAAGTTAGGGAGTTAGAACAGTAAGTTTGTATGTTAAAAATTCTCCCAAATATTAATTTCACTTTGAAAATTTACAATCCTTGGTATAGGTCCCCCACATTTTCATCTTTTGGAATTATCACTGACTTTCAACACAGTGGGAAAATGAAAGTGCATTTGGTACAGATGGTTCAGAACTCGCTGATTATCACTCCACTAGTATCATGGATATGGAGTGCAGTTTAGGTCATACAGTGCCTCGTTCTCGAATGTTTAATCCCGGTCCCAGATCTCTGATAATATTCACAAACCACACCTGTAGATAAATATGTCCCAACAAGACTTTACACCTATCATTGTTCACCATCCCTCTCAACCTGCTTTGCCACCTCAGTTGCTTCATTCGTTGCAGATGTCTCGATTTCCTCACTCTTTTGTGTTTGAATATTCACTCTTCAAAATATCATTTACACTTCTGAAGAAGAAGTACTCCAGCTTTTGTGCTTTTGTCACCCTCCACCTATTGTGTCATTGGCTGCTTATAATTTCCTGCAGCCACTGATCTATTAGCCAGCATTTCTTGTGGCAACTGATATTCCAAAAGACCCATTGACATTCTGCTGTAAGAATTTATAGTGTTACAAAAAATAGGTTGTGTTGATTGCTCTTAGAATTTACCTCGAGTCTTCTTAGCCCCAAAGCCAATGGTAAGCCACACACTAAATGGATGTTTACCCAATCTTATGTTCACTCAGTATGATTGATATCATCCTGTATTGTGATTCTAGATCCATGAATATCAGCAGTTTTTCAACTCATCCAATCAGAGAGTTTAATATAGAATTGTTTAGGAATGTATTTGATCAGTATGTTTTAAATATCTTTTCCAGTATATGAACTTTGTAGTTTTCTTACTTTACTGTGCTCCAGCATAGTATCAATGGTAGATAATGGATCTCAAACCAGCCTGTTGAACTGTTACCCATTCTGCTAGTAGTTTGATCCATTCACCCTCCAAGCCAACCATCCAGCTGGCACACAGCAAATTATACATTCATGTTGCCTTTTCAGCTGTCCATACCAGGAAGCCAGTGTTTCCATTTACAAATAGCAGATACATTGTTCAGGTTCTCCACTCCACCTCTAAGTTCATGTAATACAGGGTGGCTACCCCTTTTAATCAAGACCTGGTGGAAAAATAGGATATTAATCATGTTCGGGAATCCATAATTGTTATTTGTGTGAATCATTTCTAGTCTGTGGCCTTTGTTGTTTTATGATTTTACTGTGCTCCAACATTGTATCAATGGTTCTCATTGTTGGTTGTTTATTCACACACTGCCCATATTTTCAAGCTGTTTACTAAGAAGCATTATTATTGTTGTATGTGAACAATTATCGGTTGTTCTTTTCCATCATTTTTATTCTTCTTCTTATTTCATTTAAAACTTAAGATGAGTGTGCAAAGTAAAAATGGTACTTACAGATGCCTTTCTTGCACTCAGCATTAAGAAGTTAGTATTATGACTGGTTGGCCTGGTGTCAGGATGCTAGACATCACTATAAACTGCCCCACTACAGACATCATAGCAATATGACTGATTTTTTTTTAAAAGCTACATTAAATATCCAAATCACACACAGTGCACACACATCAGGTATATTTCTACTCCCTAAATGAAACCATGCAAGACTTATGATGGTGGTCAGAGATTATAGTATTTGACTTTTACGTTAAAAGACTCTCATCCCAAATATTTCAGTTTGATCTGCTGCATCCTATATCAGCAGCTTCATTATGACCTGTTCTTCCATTTCTGCTGGACCTATTGCAATTGTCTACCTGTTGTTTCCATTAAGCAACAAGGTACATGGCTATCTTTGGGAATATAACTCCATGCCTCTCTTGTCTTTTATATCAGTGTATTATGTAACACCCTGGAAACTGAAATTAAATTTTAAGTAAATTATATTTCTTCTATTATATGTGCCCAATCATAATACATGCATACCTTCCCAGGCCACATTTAATCTTTTGAGGATGCTGATCCAGTGTCCAGTAGTTGCAACTAACAAATTGATATAGAGTCCTCTGTATGAGACAAGTGACCACTCTTGCCCGATTTTCCACCTTGGCAAGCAGATGATTTATTAAATATTATTTCTGTTGCAAAAACAATCATGGAGGGATGATTAATGTTTTAAATTGGGAAGGCTTGTTGTACACAGTAGTATAATTACTTCTAATGCATTATGGGTAAATATTATTGAGAAAAAAATCCCGATTTCACTTAAGATAAATGGTTTCACTAAAAAGATTGATTAGCAATCAGTGAGTTTCCAAGACATTAATGCTGCATAATGTTACCAAAACATAAAGTACACAAACTTTGTAGTGTCTTACTATATCTAGGAATTCTAAAAGTCGACTGCCATAACAAGTGAACTTACATTTAGAATTGTGCATATAGCTGATACACTACAAAGGCAATAGGCCTCTCAATACCACCAATGTACTGGTAATAGTTTTACATAGCCTTTTATCATTAGCTGACAGATTATAATACTTTTGATTATTTACTTCTGATGATAATAATGTTTTTATTTATTCCTACAACCCACTCTAAACAGTGTCAAAAGTCACTTAGAGAAGTCATTTGTATACAAGCTATCATTAATGTTACCTTAAATGTGACAAGATTGTAATTAATTAGGTCAGTAGGGTTTCATTGGCCTGATTACCCTGGTTTTTGTAAGTAATTTCTGGTGTCTTAATGCTGTACATTGGATTTTCAGACTGCTGGGAATTGATATTGACTACCAGCTGTAATTCAATTCACCTGTTAAAGAAATATCTTTGTAAAGTTACGCTATCTGCCTTAAAATGTATTGGTTAAAAGTTACTGAAAAAAACTGAAATCTTGCTTACCTTCACTCTTGCTTATTTCAGCTTCTGTCATACCTGGCACTTCTTTAGTAACACGAACACTACTAAACTTAAATGTGGAAGTGTGCTTTTAAAGTTGTATGTGACGATAACGCCAGCAGTTTCCATCTTTTTATTTAAGGCAAAATTGCCAAACCTGAAGGTGTGCAGACTTAGGTCAATGACTCTGGAGATTTAAAATTCTGAATCAATTTGCTCCACAATGTATGGATGATTTGAGATGATTTAAAAACAATAAATACAATTTTAAATATTTAAATATCATTTATGTTCATGCGTTAGAACTGCTCCATATTGCAAAATTTCCTTTTTATATACAGCTGCTATTTAATGGAATGAACTAACATACATTTTATAGCGGAATCAATGATTAAATAAATTAGATCATCAATTTAACGTGGAAAGGTAAAAGCTATAAATAGGATATCTATAAATAATACCCCCCCCAACTCTCCTGTCCTGATGACGTAAACTGAATGGTACCATTTATTTTTACTGCTTTTGCAATTAAGTACTGTTAAGTGCCCTATTGTTACCACATTTTCTATAAAAGACTTCATTTGCAGGTCAGCATGTTTTTTGTCTTAAAATGGTGCTTCTCATTTAATTAAATTTAATATATATATTTTAAAATTTAAGCTGCAAAGACGTTTTTGTTGTTGCATTCTTCAGATCATTTATTTATGCTTACCTAAATACCAAATTCGTTTTAAATTACATGTACTGCCTTTTTAAAATGCTTTGCTTGTCTATGTTTTACCATGAGTACCATTTGATGTGTCTCTTTGTAATTTATTATGTGCATTGTATACCATGTTTGTATGACTTACAAAATAATTTTGATTTAAATTTTTTACTTTTAGGTCATGTCAGTAAAAAATTTCAATAGAGTTTATACCACTATAATTAAATCTTGTTTTATCTTCTATTTTTGTAGGTTCTTTCTGATATGGTGACATCAGCATTGAACTTGGCAGCTACACATAAATGTAAATCCATAGCAATGCCAGCCATGGGAACAGGATTCCTTAGGTATCCAGTAACAACAGTTGCCAAGACAATGTATGATGCGGTTAAAGACTATGCTAACAAGAATCCCAATACTGTGTTGACAACTGTCAAATTTGTTCTGTACTTCAAGGACAAGCCTACACAGAGTGTAAGTAAATATTTTGCACCAGTATTCCTAATATTTCTGCATACCCTGTAAATGTCTTGTGATTCACAATTGTTGGGACAAAATTTGATCTCTTACAAGATGAATGTACTAAAGCAATACTAAGGCAGGTGGAAAACCACTGAGCCACCATTTAAAAATTGTTCCTTAAGGGGACATTTAGAGGTTACCAGTGTATAGTTTAACTGAATAATTTTACTTGCAGTCTGTCTGACATTGATGATATTTTAATTCAAGGATGTAGAACTATTGGGATAATGACATTTGTTTCAAGTGTGTGCCTGCATTCCCATTATTGAGGCATTTTCTGCTTTGACACAGTAATTTTCCATGGCTAATTTTCTGTAGTATTTTCATCATCATCATCAGTCTCGACCTGCTGTGGTCATCAAGGTGCCGTGATGCTGAACATCTGACCAGTTCCCTCCACTTGTCTCAAAACATGTGCCAATGCCTGTGTCTCCACAAAACTTTTCCTGGTTCATTCTGTCAATTCACTTTTTCTCTGTCTACCTCTCCTTCTGCCACCCAGTGGACTGTTGTGTTGCTGTTACAAATATCCAGGAGTTATATTCTTTCTTATATTTCAAGAACAATATTAAGAAATAATTCATGCCACACAGGGTCATTGTTTCATGATGACAAAGAACAATTAAATAAATCTTCATGATGTCATATAAACACTAGTCAATGAAAAATAAAATGTCCAGCAAGCTTTGGTTTTAGCTTTTTTCCTACTTTTGTATCATGTTTTTATTTTGCTAGAAATTTTTGTTTGAAATGTATGGCATTGACAATGTTACAATGGAGTATTCACCGTACTTAATATATTCCTTCTTGCTGTGAAAGGTGGAACTCTTTGGTTCAAAATAACGCAAGAAAGAAAGCAGAGCAACGTTTTTCACTTCATTAGAAATTGATCTCAACAAATGAAAATATCTTTGAGGTATGATGCATACTCGCTTTCTTTGGTACTCATTTTTATTGTATTTATATTGTACTCATTTTTTTGTACTTATTTGTTATTATACTCATATTTTCATAATTTTATTGTATTCATTTTTTATTGTTAATACATGTCTTTTTATTGTACTCATTTTTATTGTTTGTACTTGTCTTTTTATTGTACTCATTTTTTAGTGTACTCATATTTTACTCATTTTTTATTCAAGGCCTTTAAAGGTTATATGAAACAAAAACTTTCGAGATCCAGTACCAGGAGAGATAGGACAATTGCTGGACATGATGTTAGGAAGCTCAAAGACAATAAGCCTTGTATCAAAATCAACCCAGATGACTCTGGAAATTTATGTAAGCCTCTGCCATGTTCTGTTGATCAATGTGTGTGTATATGATTATACATTTGTGCAGATATTTCTCTCTGACCTATATTTATCATTGAATGTTTGTTTCTGCTAAATGTACAAAGCAGAAATACCTTTGAGATAAAGTATGATATGAAGATGGACATATCAGATGATATCTTTTACAGTTCTGATGGTCAGCTATTTTAGGTAAAAAATTTCAAAGTAAGTAACCTTGTTAAATTTTTATTAAATTATGAAGGGACGTTGATGGGGTGGGATATTGGGCACTTAGCTATTGTCATGTTTCTGATTGTTTCTCATTCATCCATTCTTCTATTGGTCCAAAAGGCAGCCTGTTACAAAATCTTTTAATGCAGCTTTGATGGATTGGTGAAACGATAATGTCATTATTATCTTTAAATTTTTATATCACTAGGTCTACAATCTTTGCATCTTTTAAAGAATGTTTATCTCTTTACTGGCTATAGATTCTGGATCATCAATGTTTTTTTAAATTCTTTTTCTGTTCATGTGATAGGGAATTGAACATAGACTGCATACAGTGGCTAAACATGACTGAATCATATGTGTTATCTCCCTTGTTACCTCATCTACATGATTTACTAAAACATCATGTATTCTAATTAATCAGGTTTATTATAATAAATTACAGAATATCCTTGAAATATGGACATACACCACAATTCATTTTACTTTATGTTCTCTACATTTATTTCACAGTACTGACCTTTCCACTGTGTGACAATCACTACAAATCATATGTTAATCTTAAATACTTTCAAAGATGATTTCATGGTTAAGTTCTTGTCAAAGGTTCACTGGCATTTTTTGAGAGGCTGCACTGTAAAAAGAGCAGAATGTAAACAGAACACAGATTTTTTTCCAGATCATCACCAAGGCTTTATTACTCAATGTGCACTGTTGCCAAAATACACACACAAACCACTCTCTGAGCTCAAATTCTCAAGAATAAATAATTACCTGAAGCGATTTTGAAGAAAAAGAAAGTTCATTAAACCTGGTCATCTTCAGCAATTTAGAATTAAGCTTTTATATTGAAAGAATTTGTCTCTTGTATATCTATGGTCTTTTTCAAGACATGACACCTAAGATATGGTGGCTGGCTGGAAAAAAATAAAGCAGAATTACCATGGTTACCAGCCTTTTACAACCAAACACACAATAACTTATTGTTTTTGAAAAAGTAAAACACCCCAAAATAATATACTTACTGTGATGAACAATTTACCTAGCAGCACATCAAAGTCATATGTAGTGGTGTTGACATCAAGTTCCATTGCCTCATCAGGAAGGTCCATGTTTATGGTTATGTATTTCATCAGCAGTCACATGCTCTCAGCTTTGGGTAATGTATCATCAACCTTTTCCTCTGACGACATCGGAAGGATGCAGACAGTCACCATTCGTGTGATACAACTGCTAATACAATAATGACTATAAAGGAAATAGAAATAATAATAAAAATAATAATAGGAGCAATAGTTATAACAGAAACAGTACCAATTCCACATACCTGTTGATGTGACCATATGACCTAGAAACAAACCACACTGCTGTTTCTTCATATTTTTGAGAGAGTGTTTGGCAATTTTTACATTTTATTAATGAACTAACCCAGTTGGAAACTCCATCTGGACAGTCAAGCAAGGGTGTGTATTCAAACCATGACAGTAGGTAACTTCCTTTAATGTATGTAATGCAGCAGTGAAAATGAATATAAATTAAGGTGGAGTTCAAATAAAACTATATATGCTAATAGATGGTTGTAAGACATTTAAGACATTTCCTCATTGCATATTGCTTTTGGTATGAAACGACTCACATGGGTACAAAACTTCTTTGGTATGAAAGTTGTTTCTTATGGCTACAAACCATGATTGCTTGGAGACTTGTATCGAACTTATCTATATTTGAAATGTTGGAAAGGTTTTGATATTTCTTTCTGAAATATTTATTTGTTTATTACACATTTGCATTGAAGGTACAAGAAAGTGTTTAAATCAAGTCTTACTTTTTTTCACAGCTTGCTCTGTTGGCAAAATAAAAGTACAAGCTTACTGACAGTAAAAAGCAGACAATTGCTCATGTCAGATGGCATGTTATTTATAGTGACTGAACATTTGTTTCTTTCTTTTCACTTAAGCAAAATTAGTGACTGAATAAAGGGTAATTAAATATATTATGAAGATAGCACTATATATATATATGTGTGTGTGTGTGTGTGTGTGTGTGTGTGTGTGTGTGTGTGTGGCTAACAACAGTCTTTCAAAACTGCACTGGAACTAATAATGTAAAACAAAAACTGACAAAAGACATTTGAAACAAGCTGAAATTGGATGTCAATGTCAAAAAATTGCTAAATGTTTTAAAATTGAACAATTGTATCTAAAACTATAAATTTAAAATTTATTTATATAATTTTCATGACAGTTATAAATCACGGGAAAATGTAAAATTTTAAAGTTAATTCTGGGATAAAAATAGAAGATTTATGTTAAATCTGGATAAAATACACATTAATCATACACCAAGGATGAATTTCTTATTGCATGAATAATGCTTTTTTTTTCTCATTCTGATGTGCTGTAACTGTTGCATCTTGAATGGATGAGTAATGTACACTGTGTTGAATGGATGAGTAGTGTACACTTTGTTGAATGGATGAGTACTGTACACTGTGTTGAATGAATGAGTAATGTACGCTGTGTTGAATGGATGAGTAATGTACACTGTGTTGAATGGATGGGTAATATATCACTGCGTTATTGTCCTCCATCAAAATAAAAGCAACACATCGAGGTTGCTTTTATTTAATTGAGTGTAATTACGATCTCTTTTATGTACCTAAAATGACAACTGTACCAGCAAAACCTAAACTATAAAATGTGTAAATGAAAAGCTGCCAGTGGCCTCCCATGGGTTGGTGGTTCTTACTGATGTTTCAAGGTTCTTCTTCCAACAGTTATCCTGGCTGCCATGGATAACCATCTTGCACTTCAAGATAACATTAACTCCCCCCCCCCCAAAGTATTAAATGTAAAAATATATAATACAGTTCACAGGAGGGTACGATCCCTCCAACTGGCAGGTAAAAAACTTTTGCTTTTGGTATGAAACGACTCACATGGGTACAAAACTTCTTTGGTATGAAAGTTGTTTCTTATGGCTACAAACCATGATTGCTTGGAGACTTGTATCGAACTTATCTATATTTGAAATGTTGGAAAGGTTTTGATATTTCTTTCTGAAATATTTATTTGTTTATTACACATTTGCATTGAAGGTACAAGAAAGTGTTTAAATCAAGTCTTACTTTTTTTCACAGCTTGCTCTGTTGGCAAAATAAAAGTACAAGTTTACACAGGAGATATTTTAGATGAGAAAACAGATGCAATTGTGAACAGTGTTGGTGGGGATTTTTCATTTCAAGGTAAGATTTATGTACCAGTATTTAAAATATACAATGATACTGACCAATACATGTTAGTATATATTACCTTTCCAATGGTACTGACCAATACTTGGTAGTGTATATTACCTTTCCAATGGTAGTGAACAATACATGGTAGTGTATATTACCTTTCCAATGGTACTGACCAATACAGGTTAATATATCGTACACTTCCAATGGTACTGACCAAAACATGTTAGTGTATATTACCTTTCCAATGGTACTGACCAATACAGGTTAGTGTATCTTACATTTCCAGTGCTACTGACCAATACAGGTTAGTGTATCTTACATTTCCAATGGTACTGACCAATACAAGTTAGTGTATCTTACACTTCCAATGGTACTGACCAAACCATGTTAGTGTATATTACCTTTCCAATGGTACTGACCAATACAGGTTAGTGTATCTTACATTTCCAGTGGTACTGACCAATACAGGTTAGTGTATATTACCTTTCCAATGGTACTGACCAATACAGGTTAGTGTATCTTACATTTCCAATGGTACTGACCAATGCAGGTTAGTGTATCTTACATTTCCAATGGTACTGACCAATGCAGGTTAGTGCATCTTACATTTCCAATGGTACTGACCAATACAAGTATGACTGTCATAAGAGAAGTTATTGTATCATTTTTGTTAAAACACGACATATATACACAAGCATGTTATATAAAAATATTATAGAATCTTAGAATAGAGTAAGTTTTTAAATGCAAATTAAACACAGCTAGTTGCATATTATGCTATTTTCTGATATAATATGATATTTTCATTTAGTGCATCTCTCTCTCTCTCTCTCTCTCTCTCTCTCTCTCTCTCCCTCTCTCTCTATCTCTCTCTCAGAGCTGAGTATTGACCACCCTCTTCTGAATGTTTTGACAGCCATTTTTTGAATTGACTTCCCAATGATAACTGGGAAGGAAGGTCACTTCTTTCAGAATATGGCAAATTTACCTCTATAGGGGCTGATTACATCATCTATAACATCTAATGCTACGAAAAATGGTGTAAAACTCCAAGAAAAGAACAACAAAAAGATGTTAAATGAAGGCTATTGTTCAGTTGATAGCAGGTGTGGGTGTATAGGTGATTTTTTTTATACTTGTAACAGAGAGAGATTGGTTTAAATATTAATAGAATGGACATAAACCAGTCTCCCAGCTGACATAATTTCATCCAACCACAACATATTTATGCAGTAAATATGTGATGCAACTCTGACAGAAAATGAAATTTATTTATGTTTTCTGTAGTATACTGTTCTGAATTGAATATTGCAAATACATTAAATTAAATATGGAAATTTCTGCATCCAGTTATCCTCCTTTCACCAGAATATTTTGGGATACAGGAGATCATGGGTTTAAATCCCAGCCAAGTCATGCCAAAGACTTATAAAAATGGTACTAACAGCTCTTTTGGTACTCAACATTAAGAGGTTAGTGTTAGGACTGGTCAACCTGTTCTTAGTAGAATGTGGCAGGATGAGAAATAATGCCTCAGTGCTAGACATCACTATAATCGCCACACTGCAGACACTATAGCAATATGACTAGAACATTGTTAATGCTGTGTTAAAAATCCAATCACACACACATGTATGACAACAATGTAATGTTTAATTTTAAAAATTACAATTTATTGTAAACATAACCTGCCTACTGCATTCTGACTGATGCTGTATCAAACAGTATGACATCACATGCATTGGACATTCTGTGCTGATAAAAGATCATGTCTGTGTAAAATGCTCATTTATTTGAAAGGACACTTGTTCTTTGATTTTTATTGTGTAAAAGGTATGATCTACTTTTAATTGTTAATACTGATTCAGCTTAATATTGGACTCTTTTTACACACAAAATGAAAGGTGAAATGTCACAGACAGGATGAATAATATGTTTCATTCTTCTTTCTATCCATATAGTTTCCAATGAAATAAAAACTTAGTGATAATAAGAATCTCAAATAGATAATGATTCAATATTAAATTTATGAAACTCACTGGAAAAAAAACTATGCAATAATAAGAATCTCAAATAGGTAATGATTGAATATTAAATTTATGAAACTCACTGGAAAACAAACTATGCAATAATAAAAATCTCAAATAGGTAATGATTCAATATTAAATTTATGAAACTCATTGGAAAACAAACTATGCAATAATAAAAATCTCAAATAGGTAATTATTCAATATTAAATTTATGAAACTCACTGGAAAACAAACTATGCAATAATAAAAATCTCAAATAGGTAATGATTCAATATTAAATTTATGAAACTCACTGAAAAACAAACTATGCAATAATAAAAATATCAAATAGGTAATGATTCAATATTAAATTTATGAAACTCACTGGAAAACAAACTATGCAATGATAAGAATCTCAAATAGGTAATGATTCAATTTTCAATTAAATATCTCTTTTTCAGCTATACATGCAGATTAGCTACGAAATGATATTATGTGAAGAATTAGCAGTTTTAAAACACAAAATAGCAGAAATAATAAACTTACTATACATGCATGTATGTAGTCCATTTGAAATCCAGTGATGTCTGAAACAAACACGTTTGTTCACAGAAAGTACTAGTACAAATAGAATAGGTACTGTTAACTAGCACACAGAAAGTACTAGTACCAATAGAATAGGTACTGTTAACTAGCACACAGAAAGTACTAGTACAAATAGAATAGGTACTGTTAACTAACATATGTGCATACCTTACTGGAAGGATTTCATGGTTGTATGTTGTTCAAAACTTGATTGTTTTGGGGTTGCAAAGTCTTTGGTATTTTTCAGCTGCATAATCTGTAAAGGCTCAACATTAAAGCTTTGTAGCCCTGTCAGTTCTCACTCTAATCTAAATATGGCTTTATTGCCATGTCAGTTTTCACTCTAATCTAAATATGGCTTTATTGCCATGTCAGTTTTCACTCTAATCTAAATATATCTTTATTGCCATGTCAGTTTTCACTCTAATCTAAATATGGCTTTATTGCCCTGTCAGTTTTCACTCTAATCTAAATATGGCTTTATTGCCCTGTCAGTTTTCACTCAAATCTAAATATGGCTTTATTGCCCTGTCAGTTTTCACTCTAATCTAAATATATCTTTATTGCCATGTCAGTTTTCACTCAAATCTAAATATGGCTTTATTGCCATGTCAGTTTTCACTCTAATCTAAATATGGCTTTATTGCCATGTCAGTTTTCACTCTAATCTAAATATATCTTTATTGCCATGTCAGTTTTCACTCTAATCTAAATATGGCTTTATTGCCATGTTAGTTTTCACTCTAATCTAAATATATCTTTATTGCCATGTCAGTTTTCACTCTAATCTAAATATGGCTTTATTGCCATGTCAGTTTTTACTCTTAATTTAAAAATGGCTTTATTGCCATGTCAGTTTTTACTCTTAATTTAAAAATGGCTTTGTAGCCATGTCAGTCTTTTCTCTATTCTAAATATGGCTTTAGAAATAATAAGAAGAGTTTCTGGCAAAGTCTTCCTCATCACTGTCAATATCAGAGTCTTCTTCCTGCTCATTAGGATTTATTTTTAATTTTTGTCATCTTAGAAGAACAGGATGATATCAATTTAAGCCTTACATTCAACAGTGTTGCAGTCCTTGTCACTGTTGGTCCAATGCTGAACACAAACATTCTTCAAGCAGCTTCAAATTTAAACAGTGTTTGTCGTTATGAATTGGAAATTGTTTTTTGTGTGACTTAGGTCACTTGACATCCAATTTTACTTTCACAGAATACATTTCTTTTTCTGGACATCTCCATTCAAAGAATAAACATTTCAATTCATTAATTATTCAGATAATGTAAATGAAAAGTTTTTTTTTAAAATCATAATTTGCTCATAAATAGTTTTATGCTGAACTCTTCTGGGATCAAACTGATTTGACAACAAAGTGACACTTCATTGTTTTATTGTACTTTATTTGTAGCAACATTATGCAAATGAGCATATATCATTAACTATCATTAACAGTCTTTGTAATGGTTGGATAATGTACTGTTGGGTGTATTCAAGCACTTAAAATGTCATTATTTATTGACACTTGGATGTCAGAAGATCAGAGAAAGTGACAGCATGTATATTGTGACATGCTGCAGCTAATTCTTTCTTTGATCTCTTGCAGTCCAAATGTCAATAAACAGTGAACTACCATTGGCTCATCTTTTGTGTGATAGGTGAGGTGAGCTACCATTGGTCATCATTTGTGTTGATAGGTGAGGTGAGATACCATTGGCTCATCTTTTGTGTGATAGGTGAGGTGAGATACCATTGGCTCATCTTTTGTGTGATAGGTGAGGTGAGCTACCATTGGTCATCTTTTGTGTGATAGGTGAGGTGAGATACCATTGGCTCATCTTTTGTGTGATAGGTGAGGTGAGCTACCATTGGTCATCTTTTGTGTTGATAGGTGAGGTGAGATACCATTGGCTCATCTTTTGTGTGATAGGTGAGGTGAGATACCATTGGCTCATCTTTTGTGTGATAGGTGAGGTGAGCTACCATTGGCTCATCTTTCGTGTGATAGGTGAGGTGTGTTTACACAGATTATTTTGCTGAAGTGACTTGAGTGCTAAAAGAAATTTTGAGTGTCCTGTGTACTGTTGCCAAAACAACCCTTAAAACAGACAAATTACAGTTTTTGCTTATTAGAAATGTGCATGTTAGGACTTCAATATATGACATCTCCTGAATAGAAAACTTTCTATTTCTGGCAATGTTCACATTAAATACAGTAGTTTTAATGTAAATTTTGCAGAAGATTGTTGTACAAAATGAATTTAAAAACAGGAAATTATTTTCATAATTTTGGTCAAGGGTCTATAGCATTATTATATTATATTCTGAATTGCATTATTGTAATGTGCATTTTAAGATGGTTGGAGCTGTATAATCTGTGTCAGTACCTATCTAAACAAAATATGTGCAGCATAGTCCCTTTCAAGAAAAGGAAAAAAAGATCCATGTATCAACAACTAATGTTTATTATTACTGGTGTTCTCCCTCACCTGTTTGAGGGCCTAATCAAATGCCAGTCAATTAAGTGTTAGGTATTTTCAAGGTAATAAGTTTGTCTATAACCAGTAATTATTTAATTGTTAAAAATATTGAAGAGGCAAAAAAATATGTTCTTGAGAAAACATTTGTTGTCTAGTTCTGTGAAAGAAAAATAATATTTTGTTAAATAAATATTTGTTAGAAATTTAATGAAGGAAGGAGAATATTAAAACTGAAGTAAAAAATCTGGATTAGAAAATGAAATTTTTTGCGGTGCATTTAGAAGTTGTAACATTATGTAGTTTTCTCATTTAATATAGCTTACACCTCATTTAAACATTATTGTGTAATATATTAAGTAATATCTGACCACCATAATAATTTATGTTAAAAGTGTGCAGTAAGAGGAATTGTAATATTAAGACCTTTGACACTCAACATAAAAGGTATTTCATTGTTGTATATGCAAGGTCTGTCATTTAGCTTGAATTTATACTAAAATGTCCACATCATACAAACATAGTTTTGGTTGAAGTTTTCAGACATTTCATTCAAAATATTAAAAAAATGTTTGATCAAAATTTCACTAGAATATTTTCTAATTTTAGGTGGTGTTGCTAATTCATTGAAGAAGAAATGCAAAGATATTGAAGAAAGATGCAAGGACAAGAAATATGGTAATACTTTTAAAAAATTCTTTAGCCCTGCCAATTACTCTGATTTTGAATTCCAGAAATGTTTTTGATTTTGTATTGCTGACATTGAAGACATTCTTATAAACATTAAGAGTAGAAAAATGTCAGCATTGAAACAAAAAATTAAGAGTTTGCTTAAAGGCTACTTTGAAGATAAGGCAAATAAAATATGTGTTTATTTTTGCCCATCACTGTTTTTCATTGTTCTCATTGCTGATCTTAGCACTTTAATTGTTGGCACATCATTACATTCAAGACTTGGAATTAATTTTGTATTTCTTTTTTTCCTCTCTACCTGCACATCAGATATTTTTTTTATATTCATCTGATTCAAACACCTCTGTCTGAATGTGTCATGACTAGAAGTATATTTTGCAAACAAGTTTTCTTTGTGAAGCAAGCATATTTTTATAATTTTGAAGTTGCTTAACATATATATTCTTTTAGAATGATCATGTTATTCATTTCAATAATCTATAGTTGCAATGCTTTGTCTTTAGTGTTCAACAAATGTTTATTTAGCTCATGTTTGTTTGCTACATAAATAAATTGGTTACGAACAAAAATGATTTGTGTATTTACAGTTGATGAATTAAGAAAGGATGGTGTTGTGGTTATGAACATCACTGGCTTGCCATGCAAAGAGATCATGCATGTCAAATTTCAGGAACACCTTCCAGGCTGGAAAAAAATATTTGGAAAGTGCTTTAAGAAAGCCTACAAACACAAGCTGGTCTCTTTATCATTTCCAGTTTTGGGTACAGGTTGGTATTTTTTTATCTTTAATAAAAAAGTTTAGGATATACAAGTTACCTTTATATCAGTTCAGAAATGGTGCAGAAAATATTTAAAAACATGGTATGAAAGACCATATTAAAGTCTTAAATATTAGTTGCAAAGTAGGAATAAGGAACAAAGTAGTAATATTTTTTTAAAAATCTGCAGCAGGGTAATTATTAATGCATGAACTATGCTTGTGCCACTGGCTGTCATATCACGCTTACTCAAAGTCAGTGACCTTCACCCTGCAATACCAGTTAAAAGAATGTTACAATACAATGATAACTTGTCATTTTACCTGTATTTGCACCTGTACATGCAAATATGTTAAACTTACACATGTGTCTTGATGCTAATCTATACATCCACCATCATTTTTCATATAGGGTTTATGTATCTATTGTGTAAACTTATTAAAATACATGAAATTTTAAAATTGTGCAGTTTTATTTTTTTTCTCACACATTTCAGCACTGAGGGATCTTGTATTGCAAAACAGTATAGCACATTAAAGGTTAATAAGAAGTCATATAATTTGTTAAATTTTCTTTGCAAACGACATTCTAGGTACACTGTAATTAATGATATTCAAGAAAATTTTAATCAAAGAAAATGTCATACCTAGTGGAGTCATCAAATTAATAAATAAATACCAATTAAATAATGTTTTATCAAGTGAAATTTGTGTTTTAATTCTATCTTTAGTTCCTCTTAAGTGTAATCATCATAAATTGAATGTGTTCTCTTGTATTTTAAAAAAAAATTTGTCAATCTACTGTCACAGCTATGTCCACGAGCATTTCATCTAAGAAGCTTATTAAGTGACAACCGTGTTTTGATATCTGACTGCAGAAGTATTTGTAGTATTGTTGCACTGAATTAAAACCTGGCCTTCTTTGTATTGTAATGTTAGTTACATCTTTTGAATCAAGTAAAGGAGGTGGAATAAATGAAAAATTAAAAGTCATGCAAATCCTACATGCTTAAGATTTAGCAATCTCATTCATCTGTCAAGTGAACTCATTTCATTTAATCAATGTAACACTGTTATAGATTTATTGTATACGTAATATAATTAAACTACCTTGAATTAACCTACTCAGTCCTAACTGTGATCAAAGATAACAAGGCAGATAAATGAAATGAAAACTTTGTAAAATAAAAATCTTTGTTTCACAGATATGGGCCATTGTGTGGGAAATGAGTTTCAAAGAATTCCTGAATTGACACTTAGAATTATTCTCAAGGATGAGAAGAAGTTTCACTGTTACTAGCTATGAAATCATGGCATCAGTATTTTACTAACAGAACAATACAAAAATTGGTGATGTATCAGGAGTTAGTCTGGTTCCCTGCTGTACTCAACACTGTTATATAACACTCAGGCAATCAGACTAATCAAGACAAAGCAGTCAAGTAATAAACATATATTTTTACATATAAGTGACAGTCATGGAAACCAGTTGGAATGATCATTCATATTTTGGACCTCTTGAAAATAAACATAATTTATATAGAATAATGAACAGCTTCATTTGATAAACAGCTTTATTTTCAATTATTCTTGATGTGATAATAAAACAAGGATTCAGTCATTAAACAGCCCAGTTTTCTCCACAACCCCATAGTTTGCTGGATGTCTAGCATATCATTTTGGAGGTCCCTCTGTAATTCATGCCATCACTTACAGTGCAGTCTGTGTTTCTGGAACCCATTTGGCATGAGTTATTGAGGGAGAGGTGGAAGACAATTACAACATATCAATGATATATGTTGAAATGTTGACATCTAGGATGTTACATATTAAATTATTGCATTATTTACATGGCCAGTTACAAAATATTTCAGATTTTGCAATGATATTGTCAATATTCCTTGATATCAGAACATTCTTTCAGCTCTGTTTGTTATTTTTTCAATCATCCCCATTTATGATCCTTTTTTTGGTTCAGCCATTAATCATCATCACCATCATTAGTCTCTTGACCTTGTGTGGTCATTGAGGCACTGTGCTGCTGAACATCTGACCTTTAGCAAATCTTGTTACTGCTTTTAATTCTTTGAAATTTTTATTTTTTAAAACTTTTTCTATGTTATTGCACCAATGTTGACATTAGAGTGAGGTAACGCTTTATTCAATACTGTGCTATTATTAATTGATTAATGTACACAAATTCACATATAGTTCTTCCAACTATTTCATATTTTACTGTATGCTTCAGTTTTCTAGTCCTGAAGGTTCAATATTATCTGACTTGATTTTATCCCCAATGAGTACTGGTAAAATTTCAATTCCTTCTCTTTTATGTTCATTCTACAGTTATAAAATGCTTAATTTGTAGGTGGTGGCTCCACTGTGTTTGATCCAAAGAAGATAGCAGAGACTTTTTTTGAGGCTTTGGTACAGTTTGATGAAGAGAACACTGGACATCAGCTCCAAAACATAAACATAGTTGTATTCCACAAACAGCCAGAATTCATTCCAAAAATAAAAAAAGCTATGAAGAAGATTTCTCTTCAAGGACCACGTGGAACATTTGGCAAAATATTAGGCAAAGCTAAAGGTATGCCATATGAAGCACTGGTCACTCGAAAAGTTTTTAATATCAATCTTGGATCAGATGTTGATTTTGAATGTTGCTGTTGTTTTTTCATCTGATTCACATACTGACCTAATGTTTTTTTTAAAAAAAATATTTGTCATCATAGTTGTAGATATACAGACCAATAATGCAAATTCCAGAATTAAAAGTAGTATTTGTAAATTGACCATTTTATTCTAATTTCTTTTTTTACTAGCATCTTTTCAGAAACGTCATTGTTGTTCTCTTGCAAGCTGATTGGTTGAATTACAGAAAAATACAATTGAAATGTTTGGGACTCAATATTTATTTACTGTTTCACTGATTATAGTTTATCCAATTTAATGGGAACTGAGGCACAGAAGTCACTTTTCTGGCAATGGCAGAGGCATTAGCATTAGCAGAATCCATTTGCTTTGATTAAAAGTTTTTCAGTTTTTTTTATTGTGTGTTTAACATGCAGGTCTGGGCTTTTATGTTTTTTTTTTTATTTCGTTGAAATGCAGATAAAAGTAGAGATTTCTATGCATCATTTGTGCAGTCACCCTTCATTCAAGAATATATAGCATGATAGACCCATTACATTTAATTAATTTTTTATTTAGTAAGCGCTCTTCTATATCTCTTATGTTTTATTCTATCTTTGGAAGGCTTCTATTTTGTTTGCCATATCCATCTATCCCACATCCCATTCCATTTCATACTACAGACTTTCTTCATTTCAGTAACTTTTGAAGCGCTTCACAGATTCAAACTAATGTTGGTTTCTATCTTTATCTGAAAAGGTCTAGTTATGAACATTTCGTATATTTTCCAACACAAGTTTATATTTGCAGCAATTGTTTAATTTTGAACTTTCATTACAATTTTTGTTTCATTACAAACATTTTTCAAAGGCCTGATGGTTTCAAACCATTTTTTAAGGTGTTTTACAATGGGAAGATCCAAATCATCGCATGTTCACCATTTACCCAATAATTTGACCTAGAACTTTTCTCTTCCTTTCTATCATACTGCTATGTTCTCATAATAAGCTTTGAAAATCCTTGTGGATTCACAATTTGGAAAATATTTTACATTAGGAACACCTATGTCAAGTATAATTTTTACTATTTTCCAGAATTTGATAAAATTATCTTCCCTGTCTGACTTAGAACTTTGTCCTTCAATTGAAATTTCATTTCAACTCAATATTATTTCAAATGAAATACAATAAAGTCTTTATAGTATCAAGACATAGGTCAGTGACAATTTTACTAAATAATATGGAGTTAACGATTCCTGTGTTTGCTTTAAAACTTTGCTGATAAGTGTTGCATTAGCAGGGTCTTCTTGCATATTAACATTCTGGTTAACATTTAACCTTCAGTTTAACCTTCATGTCTTTGTATTATGATCATATTCAACAGTGTTGTAAGTAGAAAACTTCATTACAAAAATCAAGAATGAAATTAATTTTTTATTCATAGCTAATCTATTTATTTTAA
This sequence comes from Unio pictorum, assembly GCA_030141615.1. Taxonomy (NCBI): domain Eukaryota; kingdom Metazoa; phylum Mollusca; class Bivalvia; order Unionida; family Unionidae; genus Unio; species Unio pictorum. Next base: position 1,354,783 of record JARLTB010000185.1, on the reverse strand, counting down.
ATAAACATGATCTTACTATTCGGACATTAGCAGTTACACATGTTTGGAAGGAGTGAATAATTAGAATTACATGAATTGTTGGATAGAAATCAATAACATTTTTATTATTATTGACTACATGTATATATAACAATTCATATCTTCGATTTCAGTCCCTTTGTTAGAGACCATTTTCTTATAACTAGAAATATTGTAATATTTTCAGAAAAAGTCTCAGAAAAAGATATAATTACAAAAAAAAAAATTTGTATTTAAATATCCCATTCAAATATTGCTATTATTCAGTAATACAAATCAAAACTCACAGCTCAGACTTGGAGTATGTCTTAATCAAAATAGATTCTTGTAATTTCATAGTATTGGTAGCTTTAATTACCCCACATTTCTGCTGTAGCCACTAAAATTTCACATACCTTTATTTTACCAAAACAGCTTTGATTACCAAATACTTATATTTCTAATATTCAGTAATCATTTAGGATTGTTGGTGTTTTGGCTGTTGAATTATGTATCTCTGCAGTTCTCTTTGATACCAATGCAGACATTTGGAATCATTCTTCAAACTTTAGGATTTAAATGAAAATGTTTGAATTTTAATAGGCTGTAGACATCCCTGCTTTGTATTTGTTTGATGTAATTTTTCAGTGTTCATTTCTAAAAATCACATTACATCATGTTTTTGGGGATCAAAGTACAATCATTATCTTGTACATTAGCTTAGAGTGCAGCAGTCTTTGTATGTTTTGTTTATATTTTTTGTCCATCCATGATAAAACTTGTCTTAGTTTCACACGCCACATTGTTTAGAAGACTGAGATGAAACTTTGTAGGCTTGATATATGATGGTTGTAATATATGCCATAAGGTTTTACTCTTTTTCACCGGCCCCTGGCTTGACAATTTATCATGAAAGATTTTTGAAAATACATATTGTCATCACATGTCCTGAATTTATTGTGGTAACTTTTTAAGTAAGACAATTTATTTCATTTAGAGATGCTCAATAAGTTTTATTTTTCTCTCTGGTCCATTTTTTTTTTTTTTGCTGAAATTTTTTAATAAAAATTAAATGGAATATTTGAGGAATTTAATGTTATTGTTTCTCCACCCTCATTAATTTGAAGATTTTATTGAATTATTTAGGCTACATGTTGCTGGTTAACATACTGAATAAAGTTGTGATGTGTTCTGCGGGCCTATTTTTGGCAGATTTATTTTATCTTTGGTGTTCAGTTTGTTTTAACTTACATTCCCACACTGCCTTAAGAATTTAAATGAAATCTTTGTAGCATAGGTATGTGACTGTTTTTTTTAAAATAAAAATTGTTGAAGGATAATGTTGATAATTTATCTTCTTCATTTAATATGTATGCAGTCCTTTGCAATATTACCACTAGAGATTAAAAAATGTGTAGGACATTTTGATCTTTCATTGCATTAAATATTTTGTGAGAGGAGGAATGTATATTGTTTGCCAAACAAGGAAAAACATGTTCAGAAGGATGTCAAAAGTGTGGGAATATGCATATCTGTGACTGCTTGTACATATAGTTGTTCTTGAATGAATTCTTCATTAAATGTCATTGATGTGTCTAATATATATTTCAAAGCAACTTCTTTCTGGCCGTCCATGTATATATAAATGTACATTAATGTCTTTCTGGCTGCCCATGTATATATTTGTCCATTAAATTCTTTCTGATTGTCCATCCATCTATCTGTCCATTAACTTCTTTCTGGCTGTCCATGTATATATGTCCATTAACTTTTTTCTGGCTGTCCATGTATATATGTCCATTAACTTTTTTCTGGCTGTCCATGTATATATATATGTCCATTAACTTCTTTCTGGCTGTCCATGTATATATTTGTCCATTAATTTCTTTCTGGTTGTCCATCCATCTATCTGTCCATTAACGTTTTCCTTTCCTTGATGAAGATTTCAAGTTGTAAAGCAATTAAGATCACTAAACTTTACAAACTGGTTGTTCTGCACAGAAAAACAACCTAAGCAATTTTTGGATTAGAGTTCAAGGTTATTGTGATTGAAGGAAGAAGAATTGTTTCTGCACATAAGATTTATATTTTCAATCATAGTTTATGGATGACTTGTGTACTGAGTACAAATAAAGTCTATTGATTTGTGAGTCAAAAACAAAGAACAAAGAAGATAAATGGTTTCTGCACAAACCTTTCAGTTCACTACCAACGACCTCTTGAAACTATGGTTAACTTGTATGTTTGTAAAAGAGAAGCTATTGATTATATGGTAAGAGGTAAAAGGTCATGCTCATTGTGACCAATAAAGAAAAATGGCTTTTACATGATAAATTTTGTTTAAGATAACACATCCTGACTAACATTTATGGTGGACATACATTTAAAGTATGGAGGTGTTCTATTCATGTTGGTGTGAAAAGGTTAAATTGATTGTGGGTCAAGGAAAAATGGGTTTTGCTGGATAACTTAAGAAATGCGGAATAGAATAAGTTTCTTGACCAAATATTGTTAATGGCTTGCACTTCAGACAATAAAAGCCCTGATAGATTTTAGGATCTAAAGGTCTGAGTAAGTTGAAAAATGAAAATAACAGTTTCTACACTGTTAATTTTGTTTTAGACAACTTACTTGGTCCAGGTCTTTGAATCTCATTGGCAAATAATTCTTCAGAGTCCATCATACCTTGCTAGTGACCCAATCAGATTAAAATCAGATCTCTGTTGTTATACATGAAGGTCTGACAGTAACCACTTGTGGGTCATATTCTGGTAACCTATGTTATTACATTAATTGCTAATTTTATCAACCAATCAGCTGAAGTCTTGTTTCTTCATGTCTGGAGAAAGAACGCTGTGGCTGAAGAGCATCAGATTATTGAAAGCTACATATATATTGGCTAATTCAAAGGTCATCAGAACATTACCCATATGTGGTTATTATCAGATCTTCACATAGGACAGCAGAGATCTGGTTTTAATTAGATTTGTTATTGGCCTACATAGAGGTCTTGTAATGTGAAGCAGTTATGTAATCTATTTTTATTTTACTAAGATGCTTGTAATTGTGCAGATAAATATTTAGGCACAACTATGTCTACTAAGAAATGGTAAAGAAGTTAAGACATATTGTGTGCATCATATATTCAGTAATGCATTTGTTGTTTGCCATGATACACATCAATCATTGAATTCTTCCATTGTTTATACAGTGTAATTTAAAAATTCTTAATGATTTTAAATAATAATTAAGTGTTCAAAACTGCAGTATATATCCTTGATGGGAAATAATCCACTGCCATATATAAACTTGAAGGAAATAATCCAGTGCAGTCTATTAAATTGATGGGAATTACCACACTGCAATATATAAAATTGATGTGAAATACCCCACTGCAATATCTACCATAAACTTGAATGGAAATAATCCTGTGCAATATATTAAATTGGTAGTAAGTACCCCACTGCCATATATGTATAATTGATGAGAAGTACCCCACTTTGCAATGTATACTCTTGATGAGAAGTACCCCTCTGTAATGCATACTCTTGATGGAAAGTACCCCTCTGCAATGTATACTCTTAATGGGTTGTAAAGTACTGCAGTATAGAAACTTAATGGGAAGTACCCCACTGCAATATATACCCTTGATGGGAAATACCCCACTGCAATATATACCCTTGATGGGAAGTACCCCACTGCAATATATACTCTTGATGGCAAGTACCCCACTGCAATATATACCCTTGATGGAAAGTACCCCACTGCAATATATACCCTTGATAGGAAGTAGCCCACTGCAATATATACCCTTGATGGGAAGTACCCCACTGCAATATATACCCTTGATGGAAAGTACCCCACTGCAATATATACCCTTGATGGAAAGTACCCCACTGCAATATATACCCTTGATGGAAAGTACCCCACTGCAATATCTACCCTTGATGGAAAGTACCCCACTGCAATATATACCCTTGATGGAAAGTACCCCACTGCAATATATTAAATTACAAGTCATATTATTGAAGTTATTCATATGATCACATAAGTGATAATTGTCCTTGGTTATTATCTTTTTGTAGAGTCACTGTATTTTTGCTAGCTGTGAAAAATATTGAATACATTGATAAGCTGATAGAAGTGAGTAAAGTAAACTTATGAGAGAGTTGTTATTGGTATGACTAATGCAAATACTACTTTTGAGTTTCAGACTTTGGACAAAGTTTCATTGAAAGTATTTGTCCAAGAAGTGGAGTTTTGCCGCCACAACCGAAACCTGCAGCTTCTCGCAGCCAAATGTCTATAGCAATAATCCAGGTGTACTCAGACATGGAAAAAAACATTGAGCTTTGTATATTTAACTTAGAGAAAAAATTGGACACTGCCTATACTTCCACATGTCTAGCTGATGAACTTATTGCCAAAATGAGTACAAAAGAGGTAAGTACTGTGAAAAATTGCTTTTTTTCTTGAACACTTTTTACTGAGTTTTTAATTAAGGTAATTTCCTTTTTCCTAGAGTCTAGCAAATTTAATAATAACGGTAATACTGGCTTTTTTTTTTTACATTAGGTTACACAATTACAGTAGCTAACCTGTCTGTGTTATGTACAATATATGTAACACAATATGATAAATTTGGCTTTAACATTGGTCATTCTTAAATTATAATTACTTATTAACCCATATCAAGTGCACAAAGATCAGTCAGTACATCATTCAAAGACATGTAAGCTGACAAAATGCAGGATATATTTATATTACTTACAACTGTTTGGCTGTCCTTAAATTTCATCCATTAGAGACATTGATTATGAAAAGGTCATAAGATCCAACCTGTCTTGTAATCTTTCACTACCCTGTCTATTTTGAAGGGGAAACAGTCCATATGAGTATATATAATTTAATGACATCAAAGTTTTGAAAAGATCTATATATAATGTGTTTATATATATATATATATATATATATATATATATATATATATATATATGGCTTTTCTGGCTGGTTTCTAGACAATAGCTTGGTCTATCAACAAACCAAGTTTCATTAAATTCATCTCATTGTTCAGGATCTAGTGCAGCAAACCAGTCAAATGTTTAAAAGAAAATTACCAATTTTACAGAAAATGGTCCGATAATTTTAAGAGTGATTTTTTGTTTTTGGATGTACCGATTAAGTAATTTAAAGGTAAAGTAGAATACAGTAGAATTTATCCTACAGCAGATATATCAGATGTTTTAGTAATTTGCAAACTTTTCAAACTTGAATATCTTGCTTACAATATTAGACTCACCTCAGTCCCTTGTTTTAGGACTGAAGTGGTCTAGTTTCAATACCAAGCAGACACCAGGTATGGAACAAATTATTGATATTGCTTGTTAGCGCTAGCCAGTACTTGGAGTAATGTGACCTTACTCCCTTAAATAAAACATAAAAATGTAGGACTTCAATTAGCAGAACTGATGATTTAACCCATAATTCAAGGCAATCTTGCATATAACATGGTGTTTTATTTATGACTGTGTCAGTGTATGTATGTGTTTGTGTGTGTCTCTCTCTCTCTCTCTCTCTCTCTCTCTCTCTCTCTCTCTCTGTTTCCACATCCTTGCACCAATGAATCGTTTTTTTCCATCTTTGATGCAAGAAATGTTTCTAATCGTACCCGATGGGTGCACAAAAATGATCCATGACAATCAGACTATTGCAGTTGATTTTAGATTAAATTGAGGTTATCCCAAGTATATTGATTAAAAATCATTCATTACTATAATTAACATGTCAAATATGTATAAGGTTTTGTAAGCAAATATTTATTAGGTTTTGTAAGCAAATATGTTCTGGTATTTGTGAAGATAGAATTCTGATGTTAAACTACATATTTCCTTACAAAAACTAATACATATTTCCTTACAAAAAACAATACATATTTACTTACAAAAACTAATACATATTTACTTACAAAAACTAATACGTATTTCCTTACAAAAACTAATACATATTTCCTTACAAAAAACAATACATATTTACTTACAAAAACTAATACAGATTTCCTTACAAAAACTAATACATATTTCCTTACAAAAACTAATAAATATTTACTTACAAAAACTAATACATACATTGTATTTACTTACAAAACCTAATACATATTTCCTTACAAAAACTAATATATATTTACTTACAAAAACTAATGCATATTTCCTTACAAAAACTACTAATACAAATTTACTTACAAACTAATACAAATTTCCTTACAAAAACTAATACATATTTCCTTACAAAAACTAATACATATTTCCTTACAAAAACTAATACATATTTCCTTACAAAAACTAATGCATATTTCCTTACAAAAACTACTAATACAAATTTACTTACAAACTAATACAAATTTCCTTACAAAAACTAATACATATTTCCTTACAAAAACTAATACGTATTTCCTTACAAAAACTAATACATATTTCCTTACAAAAAACAATACATATTTACTTACAAAAACTAATACATATTTACTTACAAAAACTAATACGTATTTCCTTACAAAAACTAATACATATTTCCTTACAAAAAACAATACATATTTACTTACAAAAACTAATACAGATTTCCTTACAAAAACTAATACATATTTCCTTACAAAAACTAATAAATATTTACTTACAAAAACTAATACATACATTGTATTTACTTACAAAACCTAATACATATTTCCTTGCAAAAACTAATATATATTTACTTACAAAAACTAATGCATATTTCCTTACAAAAACTACTAATACAAATTTACTTACAAACTAATACAAATTTCTTTACAAAAACTAATACATACATTGTATTTACTTACAAAACCTAATACATATTTCCTTACAAAAACTAATACAAATTTACTTACAAACTAATACAAATTTCCTTACAAAAACTAATACAAATTTACTTACAAACTAATACAAATTTCCTTACAAAAACTAATACAAATTTCCTTACAAAAACTAATACAAATTTACTTACAAACTAATACAAATTTCCTTACAAAAACTAATACATACATTGTATTTACTTACAAAACCTAATACATATTTCCTTACAAAAACTAATACATATTTCCTTACAAAAACTAATGCATATTTCCTTACAAAAACTACTAATACAAATTTACTTACAAACTAATACAAATTTCCTTACAAAAACTAATACATACTTCCTTGCAAAATCTAATACATCTTTCCTTTCAAAATCTAATACATATTTCCTTACAAACACTAATACATATTTCCTTACAAAAACTACTAATACAAATTTACTTACAAACTAATACAAATTTCCTTACAAAAACTAATACATACTTCCTTACAAAATCTAATACATCTTTCCTTACAAAAACTAATACATATTTCCTTACAAAAACTACTAATACAAATTTACTTACAAACTATTACATATTTACTTACAAAAACTAATACATACTTCCTTGCAAAATCTAATACATCTTTCCTTACAAAATCTAATACATATTTCCTTACAAAATCTAATACATCTTTCCTTACAAAATCTAATACATATTTCCTTAAAAAACTAATACATATTTCCTTCCAAAAACCAATACATAGATGGTATTTACTTACAAAAAGTAATAAATATTTCATAACAAAAACTAATACATATTTACTTACAAAAACCAATACATAGAAGGTATTTACTTACAAAAACTAATACATACTTCTTTGCAAAATCTAATACATCTTTCCTTACAAAATCTAATACAAATTTCCTTACAGAAACTAATACTTACTTCCTTACAAAATCTAATACATCTTTCCTTACAAAAACTAATACAAATTTCCTTACAAAAACTAATACGTACTTCCTTGCAAAATCTAATACATCTTTCCTTACAAAGTCTAATACATATTTCCTTACAAAATCTAATACATCTTTCCTTACAAAATCTAATACATATTTCCTTAAAAAACTAATACATATTTCCTTCCAAAAACCAATACATAGATGGTATTTACTTACAAAAACTAATAAATATTTCCTTACAAAAACTAATACATATTTACTTACAAAAACCAATACATAGATGGTATTTACTTACAAAAACTAATACATACTTCTTTGCAAAATCTAATACATCTTTCCTTACAAAATCTAATACATATTTCCTTACAAAATCTAATACATCTTTCCTTACAAAATCTAATACATATTTCCTTAAAAAACTAATACATATTTCCTTACAAAAACCAATACATAGATGGTATTTACTTAAAAAAACTAATAAATATTTCCTTACAAAATCTAATACATATTTCCTTACAAAATCTAATTCATATTTCCTTACAAAAACTAATACATATTTCCTTACAAAAACTAATACATATTTCCTTCCAAAAACCAATACATAGATGGTATTTACTTACAAAAAGTAATAAATATTTCCTTACAAAAACTAATACATATTTACTTACAAAAACCAATACATAGATGGTATTTACTTACAAAAACTAATACATACTTCTTTGCAAAATCTAATACATCTTTCCTTACAAAATCTAATACAAATTTCCTTACAGAAACTAATACATACTTCCTTACAAAATCTAATACATCTTTCCTTACAAAAACTAATACAAATTTCCTTACAAAAACTAATACGTACTTCCTTGCAAAATCTAATACATCTTTTCTTACAAAGTCTAATACATATTTCCTTACAAAATCTAATACATCTTTCCTTACAAAATCTAATACATATTTCCTTAAAAAACTAATACATATTTCCTTCCAAAAACCAATACATAGATGGTATTTACTTACAAAAACTAATAAATATTTCCTTACAAAAACTAATACATATTTACTTACAAAAACCAATACATAGATGGTATTTACTTACAAAAACTAATACATACTTCTTTGCAAAATCTAATACATCTTTCCTTACAAAATCTAATACATATTTCCTTACAAAATCTAATACATCTTTCCTTACAAAATCTAATACATATTTCCTTAAAAAACTAATACATATTTCCTTACAAAAACCAATACATAGATGGTATTTACTTAAAAAAACTAATAAATAATTCCTTACAAAATCTAATACATATTTCCTTACAAAATCTAATACATATTTCCTTACAAAATCTAATACATCTTTCCTTACAAAATCTAATACATATTTCCTTACAAAAACTAATACATATTTCCTTACAAAAACTACTAATACAAATTTACTTACAAACTAATACAAATTTCCTTACAAAAACTAATACATATTTACTTACCAAAACTAATACATAATTCCTTACAAAAACTAATACATATTTCCTTACAAAGACTAATACATTTTTCCTTACAAAATCTAATACATGGGCTGATCACAGTCGACAAGAATGTATTGTCAGGTATGATCCTAGAAGTCACGCGAACAAAAGAGGAGGGGGGACGCTCTTGTTTTTAACAAACATACAAGAAATGTATTAAACAGGCATGACATTTATTATAATCAGTGTAGAATGTGAGATCCAATTAGGAAAAACACACACTCGCACAACTACAACAACAAACCTAAACTGAAAACAAATTAAATCATAGAAATTTAGTTTTTTCTCTTACGATAAAGTAATTTATAAACAACAGCATTAAAAAAAACAGTCACAATTCCAGTTTTTTCTTTGTGTACTAGTTTTTTAGAATATTACTTGCTGAAGAATGATTTAAAGCTGTCGGGTCTATGTGGGCTAGAAAAATGCTTTCCCATATTAGTTGGCTCATACTACAAAATCAATTATTGATCATACACAGTATAACTCACTTCCCTTCTAAGTAGTTATATACCAGTCTTTCACTCGCTTCCCTTCTAAGTAGTTGTATACCAGTCTTTCACTCACTCACCAATAAGGCCAAGTTGACTCATGACAAGATGCTTTAGCATGCATCGTCCATGTAACTATATACTACATACCCACAAAACAGGGGTTCACAAGTACAATTAGTTCCATGCAACTAATAGTGTTACCATCTTTATATAGTCATTATTATTATTATTATTATTTTTATTAATATTATTATTATTATTACACCAAACTATTTACATGTTGTTATTATTATTATTATTATTATTATTATTATTATTATATGTCATCTATCAATGTTGCTGTTTTTAATAAAACATATATTCCTCATGAAAAATTGAGTTTGCGGTGGCTCCTTTAGTAAAAGTGCAGTTTCCATTACAACCAAAAGGGAAAATCTATTTCAGCCTCCTCAGATTGTCTCAGCCCAATTTTGATTATACTTGGTTGGAATGGGTTTTTTTGGTGGTGGGATTAACACAACTGTTAGAGTTGTAACACCCCTAACTATGGCATGGGTGCTTCAGCAACAGTAGGATTCTCTTTGACAGGCCAGATGAGACATGACCATACCATCTTAGCTTGCATTTCTTTAGGGTGGTGAGCAGATCTTGTCTCAGCCCAATTTTGATTATACTTGGTTGGAATGGGTTTTTTTGGTGGTGGGATTAACACAACTGTTAGAGTTGTAACACCCCTAACTATGGCATGGGTGCTTCAGCAACAGTAGGATTCTCTTTGACAGGCCAGATGAGACATGACCATACCATCTTAGCTTGCATTTCTTTAGGGTGGTGAGCAGATCTTGTCTCAGCCCAATTTTGATTATACTTGGTTGGAATGGGATTTTTTGGTGGTGGGATTAACACAACTGTTAGAGTTGTAACACCCCTAACTATGGCATGGGTGCTTCAGCAACAGTAGGATTCTCTTTGACAGGCCAGATGAGACATGACCATACCATCTTAGCTTGCATTTCTTTAGGGTGGTGAGCAGATCTTCATACAGTCCAATTTCACCATGAATGATACACTTAACAGCCATAGTACGGTTTTCTTTCCAAAATTGTTTTTCATATCAGAATTCCAGCATCAAAATTGTTCAGTCAATAAAACATCGGTGCCACAATTATCTGGCTTAATTTAATTATGGTGGAAGCACATAATTAACCTGCTGCATCTGTACATCGGCACAAGACTCCTGCCTTATTATCTCATTTGATTTCATGTTATATGAGTAACATCAGGCCCACTTGGGCTTCTTGATTTCTTTCTTGTCATTGAAACTGAACCAAGACTGTGACCTAGTTAACAGCAATGGTTCTCTCAGTTATGCACATTGTTGTGGCTTTAAAATGTCCTCTAAAATATCAAATGTTGTGGTATTAAATGATAGTACAACCGGCATTATCTGATTTAGATTTGTTATTTTTTTTTGCAGCTTGAGGAGTTTTTCCAAACAGATTTGTTTGTTGAATGTGAATTTGTACAGGAAGAGAAGCAAGTTTTAATCAAAGGAACTCGGAAGCACGTATCTGAAGCACAGAATTTGTTTCATAAAAGACTAATGGAGAAAGTCCGTCAAGAAAATGAGAAAAGGGATGCTGAACAGCTGTACCAAGTTGTACAATGGCAATTTGAGGAAGTTACAGAGGATGGAGTCAACTTAGTTCCATATGATGAACTTACTAATTATAAGATGGAAGAGGCTTTTAAGAAAGGTGATGTAAATCTTGAATTGAAAGATCCTACAAAGAAGAAGACATATGTTGTGGACTTTCAGGACTGTGTTGAATTCGACAAAGAAGATAATGAAGACAAAGTCAAGATTGTTCGAAAGGACATATTGAAAGGTAAATCCTCTTGGTGTATATTAAAACATTTTAAAATAATGATGATATTGGCACTGATGATATTGATGATGATGACTATGATGACAAGCAAATGATGCTAATGACATCAATATTACTAATGAGAAGAATAATACATTTTTGGATCATCTTTTCTATCTGTCTGTCTGCTAGACCATCTGTTCACTCATCTTGTAACACTCCATGGTCAGTAACCCTTAACAGAACTGGAGACAATATTGATGATGAATTGCCTATTATCTGTTGTTGTAGGGTTTAACGCCATTTTTCATCACACGATAGGCTATACATGGCAGCTAGTATTATTGGTGGAGGAAGAACCTGGGAAAACCCCGGAAAGAACCACCAACCCACGAGAAGCTACTGGCAAGCTTTCTCACATAACCACATTAGCCGAATCTTAGACTCGAACTCATGCAGACAGAGGTGAGATGGCAGTGATCTGTAACAGAGAGTGCTTTGGACCACTCGGCCACTCGGGGCCCCTCTATTATCTGTAGGTGTGCCTTGTAAAGGTTTATCTTTTCAGGTCAACTTTAGACAGAATTATTTCCCTTTTCCATCAATTTTAAATCTCTACTGTAGAATATTCCTGCAACCAGCATTAGAACCTTTCAGTAAAATACATGTGACAGAACAATTATATCAATCCAGTAGATTTTTAATCAACATAAATTGTATGTGTTTTAAGGGTGTTGAAAACAAAATAGATGCAATTTTCCATAATATATACTCTTTCATATTACAGTAAAACAGCAAGTTGTTTTAAAGATGCATCAGATTCTGATGGAAAATAATATAATTTAATAATTAATACGAGTCAGCATATTGTCAGCTAATTGAAGAAGGAAGCGTAGCATATTTCATACTTCACTGAGAAGGTGTTTCATTTAAAATTCAGAAGTAGTTATAGTTTCCATCAAAACCTTACAGACGGGTGGCAACTAATTACACTTTTTCTGGTCCCTATTTAAATCCTTGAATCAATTTATATTTTTTAAAGAATAGTGTTTATCACTCTGTATCAACATTAGAGTGTGACAATGAGAAAATAACTATGATCAGTCTGCAGGAAGTTCAGACTTCATTATTCCTGTGCCTGTGTTTTTAAGGATGCTTTCTACTCTCCAATACTCCTTTATGCTAAGATCCCTGAGGATGAAGATGCTGAGCTGGATTTTGGGTTTATTTCTCTTCTTGGCTTAGATCCAAACATTTTGTGGCCAGTTTCACCACTATAAATTTACACAAAAAAGATTTGACCTGAAATAATGAAAAAATACATGATGAAGATCATTTCACCATTTTTTTTAATACCAAGGATTCTGGTTTAAATAAATAAAACATGGAATAAAAACATTCAACATTTTATCATACCTTTGATAATTTACTTCATCAATGAGTTATTAAACTTCTGACTCCTACACATATTTTAACCTTTCTGTCCCAGGTGGGGTTTTTGGGAATAGGACCTGAGTAACGAAATTCAAGACATCGTATTACAACAATACATATGTATTGTTGTAATACGATGTCTTGAATTTTGGTAATGTATTAGAATCAGACAACAATATGAGCCTGTTTAGTTAAATAAGGAATGGTAAATTGTGCTCTGCAACAAAATTTGCAAACAAAATCCCTGCAAGTGACACTTTATCCACCGTTGATCCATGGTAGATTTCTGCAATACAGTAGTATGTACTGTAGATGGCCTTTCAAATTGTAATGTTATCCTACTGTAGGTAGAATCACATGTATGAAACAGATATGGATTCAGTTTCACCAAGATGTGTCTTTTGTTGGTTTTGTCTTGTCAACTCAATTTTGGATAGAGATATAATCTGCAATAATTAAGTTCAGATCTTCATGTGGGATGTTGATTGTAACTGGTACAGCTCAAGAACCAGTCAACATATTCTGATGCTGTTTTGTATAAACATTGTTTCACAAACATGTTATCATGACTGGCTGATTGTTTTTTCACTATGATGGCAATATTTCAAATTCAATTTTGATCAGACTTAGAATAAACGTTTTAGTCATTAAGATCATGGTCATGCTGATAATGAGCAAAATCCACTCGTACTAATATTAATTTCATCTTTGAATGCCATATGTTTTATTAGTTTTTATGAAACTTGGAATGTAGGCTTATATGAACAAGATCTTGAATATGTTCAGAAATGAACAGATCTGTGATTATGAATGTTGAGATCTTGCATTTGATTGGCTGAGTATGTTATCACTCTGAAGCTATATTTCTGATAACATTTTGAATAGACATTGAATAAAGGTGAATGTCAGTAAGACCTTGCACAAGTTTAATGATGAGGGAAGTCCAAATTTATTCATAAGATGTTCTTTCAGGTTGACTGGCTTGTTATCACATTAGAGACTATTTATAGACAGTGTTTTCTTCAAACTCTAGAAATGTTATTTCTTATCATTTTGGAGACTGTATTTCTAATAATACTTGTTAATGGGTTGGAATGAGGTCTTTGTAGATTAATTATGCCTGTATATTTGGAAAGTATTTTATCATACTTTGATAACAATAGATAAAATCAGTTTTATATAATGGTTGAGAGATAGTTTAGTTAGGGCCGATGTTCTTATAAACCAGCAAAGTGAATTGTCAACTATTGTGTAAACCAGGGACTCGTGTTTAAAGGAGTCTCATCCCTTAAATTTACATCTGTCATATCTTCAGTTTATATCCTTTTATGGTGATATATATATATATATATATATATATATATATATATATATATATATATATATATTAATTTAGGTGTATGGGCTATGTAGTCTGAAATAAAGAATTCTTATCTTGTCTTACATGTAACCATCAGAGCTAAAGGATTCAGTATATTCCTAGAATTGATAGGCTGGATAGGTGACAGACATTAGGCCTGACAGTCTGACGTACTGTAGGTGATAGATGCCTGACAGTCTGACATACTGTAGGTGACAGACTTTACACCTGACAGTCCTGCATGCTACTAGAATGTCTGTAATTCATGTAATGCTCATACCTTTACTAGCAATAGTACTGATTGATGGTCCTAAGGTATTGTCATGAATTAGGGTTTTGTGAGATACAGTGATATGTCACTTATGACCAGGGCCAGAATTCAACTCATTGTCTCATAAGACTAGAACTCTCCTCGAGGACTTCATTCCATATTGAAGTAACAACCAATTGTAGCACCCCTGCCTCCTATTAAACTTAGGTTACTTATAAACGTAATCCGTCCCTGATTGTAGTGAGATGGACCCTTTTAAGTATACCATTTTCAATAGCTCTTGTTGTTTTGGTCATGATGATGATGATAGAAAATGTTTCACATCTATAGCATGTCTAATTGGTTTTGTTACTTATGATCAGTGTCAAAATTGAGCTCATAAGACTAGAGCTCTCCTCGAGGACTTCCATATTGAAGTAACAACCAATTGTAGCACCCCTGCCTCCTATTAAATTTAATTTACTTATAAATGTAATCCATCCCTGATTGTAGTGAGATGGACCCTTTTAAGTATACCATTGCTAATAGCTCTTGTTGTTTTCATAATGATTATTTATTAAAAGGAATTAATGGATCAAAAACTTCTGATTTTCTGTCTTGTTTGGAAATCATATTTATTATTGTATGCATTCATTTAAATAGTCGATTTAAAAGTGGTGTTAAAATGTGATCATCATTTCATCTCTGACTGATACATTTTGCTTATCTCTTTGAAGTGACTTGCATTAATTTCATTGACTGTCTACATTGGTATATTTAAAATAATATATAAATTTAGGAATGCTTTGAAAATGACTGATTTTAAATGAAATTATTTTTTGCTCAATGTTGATTTTGTGGTGTAATCTTACTCCAAAACAATAAGATATTTCTCCCCACACATAAGTGCTGAACATTGCATTGAAATGACCATGACAATAGTGGTAATAAAATTGCCTGCATCATTTCAGATAAGACAAAGTCTGTTCCTGATTTTTGGATGGAAATGAAACCTGATGAGAACATAAGACTTGTAAATATTCCGAACCAAGACCCAGAGTACACAAATCTGGAGAAAATTTTCACAACAGAGTGCAAGACTGGATCTTATGCCAACAGAATACCTAATTTGGCAACTTTGAAAGTATTAAAGGTATGATTAAATTCTTTACTTGATTAGAAATGTTGCTTAATGGCATCAGAGAGAGAGAGAGAGAGAGAATGGCGAGGAAAGGGAGAGAGAGTGGAGGTTTTCATAGATATATGAGAAATGTTATTTAATGAATTAGTTTACTTGGATCTCATTTTCAATTTTAGATTCAGCGAATACAAAACCGAACATTGTACCAACAGTATGCAGCCAAAAGGCAGCTGATGATGCAACACTACAAAGACAAGCCTAATATTAAGGTGGAATGGAAAGCCTGGCATGGGACAGCACAGGCAAATGTAGATAGTATCTACACTCATGGTTTCAACCGCAGCTATTGTGGCAAACATGGTAAATGACTCGTTATAATAACTGAAATAAGTGTTCAATCACAAAACAGGATTTTACTTAAAAATCTCATCTCACATATCTATAATACCAGGAATATTTTGTCAGAAATGTCCAGTATAATGTAAATATTTACAGTTGTAATGAATTAAAGTGATTCATATGTTTTACATATGCAGACAGGATGGTATTGGAATTGTTTAAAAATGCAAAAAATATTGAACTAGTCATCTGTTGTTTTCTGGCAATATTTATTAAAGTTAACACAAATTCCAGCAAAAGCAGATTTAGACTAACATCTGTATAAGCTCATACAGATAAAAACTTTTTGATAATAACTGAAAATGGAAAACTTTTGAAGCAGTTAAGTAGAACTTGTGCGGAAAGGATAAATGATTATGTAAAGTTTAATCACATGGATGTACATAGTAGAAAGAACACCTCTTTTGTCAAAAGAATATGGTCTCTGAAGACAGGTGGTCTCTCATAACAGGTCAAAATGCTACATAATCTATAAATTTGTGCATTGAGAAGGTGGTCTCTTAAGACAGGTCATCTCATTGCAGTGGTCTTTCAAGACAGGTTTTACTGTATTATAAAACTGGATAGAGAGTTAAACTAATTCCCAGCTGAGAAATGAACCCACAACCCCAGGCTATGGCTGTCCGTTGCCTTACTTGTGTATATCAAGTCTTGTACCCATTTAACTTTTTTTTTAATCACGCATCTCCAAGAAAGGATTGAACTTAGGCAGAAATTGAAAAATAGATTCTTTTCAAGGCCCATGTATTTGCTTGGTAAAAAGCTAATAATTAAGTTTCAAAATGTACACCTTATTAAATGAATCAAGGTATATAGGAATATTACTGGTAAGTTAAAGCTGTGTGCCAGCGTGGAAAGAGCTTTTATATAAAACACCTTTCCTTTCTATTTCACATTTGGCTGAGCATTTGCTCATGTTGTCCAAATTCAATGAAAAGATACTATAACTTGGTGACACAAAACGTTTTGAACTGTGGTCTACCACCATATTTTCTTGAACATGCCCTGCAAAATGTACCATTTTATACCATAGTTATATTTGGGACCGACAGATTAATTTTCTGAGGCAGTAGTCAGTATTTTTAAAAACATATCTGGCTCTCTTCTTCTGGTGTAAATTAAATTAGCATAATATCATTATTTTATTGAACAGAATTAATTTTTAGATTTTCAGAAAAACGCTATCATGGCTCAAATGATACTTGCAGCCACACATCCAAAAATTAAATGGTTACCCTTATAGTAGATTCCTTTACTGTACATATGTTAATCTTTGAGTAAGGTGTCATCACAAAATACCCAGTATTTATCAGAGATATTTATCAGAGTACCAATCAACATAAAACACACTGACTGCAAACAATAAAAACAATCTTGCAAAGAAGTACATGTATTTAACATTTCATCACAAAAAATACCCTGTATTTATCAGAGAGAACCAATATACAGGTCCAGAAGGTCATCTGGAGAGAAGGTAGTTGGAAGTGGTGTACATTTGTTCCTTGACATTAGCTTCTTAGTAATCTCGAAGAGATCTTTGCATCTGAAACTTTCCATGATCTTAGTACTATAGTGGGCTGATTTCTAATTAGTCTGGATGAAAGCCAAAGCTTGCTTATGATTAGTGAGTCTGGTGGAAAGCTGATAGATTGAGGTTGAAAGCATTAATGGAATCTAGAAGACGTGTATGGGTTTCCAGACAAAGTGAAAGTTGAAATCTCCAAGAATAATCAGGTTGCCACCTATCAAATTTCCATACTCCAGGAGATTTGGAAACTGCTTCAAAAGGAGAGATTGGTCAACTTGTTTTTCTAGTAGGAGGAGGATGGTAGAGGCAGAAAAAATGGACTGACCTTTGTTCCAGTGTGAGTGTGGTTTGGATTAGCTTAAATGATGTGAGGCAGAAATTGAAAGTTATGGTGTGGTTAAGACATTTAATCATGGAGTTCTTTGTGATGACAGCAATTCTAACTCTGCGAGAGTGGCAAAGATATGAATATGACTCAAAAATTGTTTTAGCTACATTAAAGACTTTAATCACACACACAAGAATTAAATAATAAATGTCATTAACTCAAATGACTTAAAACTATATTTTAAAATAATATAAGATATAGACATCAATAACATAGTCTACACATCCATATTCAGATTGAAAGTTTCATTCCATTTCATTTTGCTAGATGTTTTCACGTCCGATTGTAAAGGTCCTTAACTCTGTATTATTATAAAAGACTATTTCCAAATGGAAAGGGATAAATGGCATAACCAGTGTCGTTATATCAAACTCAATTGCTTACATAAAAGCTTGACACATTGAATTATACATTAAAAAATATTTGAGTCCTGTGAGTAACACAAAATTGAAATCATTGTAAATTTGAATTTCATAATTAAAGACTATATATGATGTATTCGAATTAGAAGTTTCATTCTATTTCTTTTTGCTAAATGGTTCTGCATCTGTTTTCAGAAATGATTTGTAAAGATCTTTACAATTTCCAAATGGAAAAGTTTAAATGGTCTGACCAGAGATTTTCATAGAAAATTTTACATTAGAACTTTACATGCTGAAATATACCTTGAAAAATAAGATAAATCATGTTGACACAGTATGCAACTTTAAAACTTACAAAATCAGTAATAGTTTACATGATGCAACATGGAACTGAACCTTTCTAATTAGACATATGTGCCTCTGTTCATAGTCTTTTCATTACTGAAGGATCAGTATTGAGAAGAGAGGAGTTCATTCTGCTTGGAGTGGGAATCTCATGTAGGTAGAGGGAGTATGCGAAATATTATGTAGGTAGAGGCAGATGCCAAACATCATGTAAGTAGAGGCAGTATGCCAAACATCATGTAGGTAGAGGCAGTATGCCTAACATCATGTAAGTAGAGGTAGTATGCCAGACATTATGTAGGTAGAGGCATTATGCCAAACATTATGTAGGTAGAGGCAGTATGCCAAACATTATGTAGGTAGAGGCAGATGCCAAACATTATGTAGGTAGAGGCAGTATGCCTAACATCATGTAGGTAGAGGGAGTATGCCTAACATCATGTAAGTAGAGGTAGTATGCCAAACATTATGTAGGTAGAGGCATTATGCCAAACATTATGTAGGTAGAAGCAGTATGCCAAACATTATGTAGGTAGAGGCAGATGCCAAACATTATGTAGGTAGAGGCAGTATGCCTAACATCATGTAGGTAGAGGAAGTATGCCAAACATCATGTAAGTAGAGGTAGTATGCCAAACATTATGTAGGTAGAGGCAGTATGCCTAACATCATGTAAGTAGAGGTAGTATGCCAAACATTATGTAGATAGAGGCAGTATGCCTAACATCATGTAAGTAGAGGTAGTATGCCAAACATCATGTAGGTAGAGGGAGTATGCCAAACATTATGTAGGTAGAGGCAGTATGCCAAACATTATGTAGGTAGAGGCATTATGCCAAACATTATGTAGGTAGAAGCAGTATGCCAAACATTATGTAGGTAGAGGCAGATGCCAAACATTATGTAGGTAGAGGCAGTATGCCTAACATCATGTAGGTAGAGGAAGTATGCCAAACATCATGTAAGTAGAGGTAGTATGCCAAACATTATGTAGGTAGAGGCAGTATGCCTAACATCATGTAAGTAGAGGTAGTATGCCAAACATTATGTAGATAGAGGCAGTATGCCTAACATCATGTAAGTAGAGGTAGTATGCCAAACATCATGTAGGTAGAGGGAGTATGCCAAACATTATGTAGGTAGAGGCAGTATGCCAAACATTATGTAGATAGAGGCAGTATGCCTAACATCATGTAGTTAGAGGGAGTATGCCAAACATCATGTAAGTATAGGTAGTTTGCCAAACATTATATAGGTAGAGGCAGTATGCCAAACATTATGTAAGTAGAGGCAGATGCCATGCATCATGTAGGTAGAGGCAGTATGCCAAACAGCTAGGTAGAGGCAGTATGCCAAACATCATGTAGGTAGATAGCATATGCCAAACATTATGTAGGTTGAGGCAGATGCCAAACATCATATAGTTAGAGGGAGTATGCCAAACATTATGTAGGTAGAAGCAGATGCCATGCATCATGTAGGTAGAGGCAGTATGCCAAACATCATTTAGTTAGAGGCAGAATGCCAGACATCATGTAGGTAGAGGGAGTATGCCAAACATCATGTAAGTAGAGGCAGTATGCCAAACATCATGTAGTTAGAGGCAGAATGCCAAACATCATGTAGGTAGAGGGAGTATGCCAAACATCAAGTAAGTAGAAGGAGTATGCCAAATATTGTGTTGGTAGAGGTAGTATGCCAAACAGCTAGATAGAGGTAGTATGCCAAACAGCTAGATAGAGGTAGTATGTCAAAGATCATGTAGGTAGAGGGAATATGCCAAACATTATGTAGAGTCAGTATGCGAAATGTCATGTAGATACAGGCAGTATGCCAAACATTATGTAAGTAGTTGCAGTATCCCAAACATCATAGTATGAGGCAATATGCCAAACATTATGTAGGTAGAGGGAGTATGCCAAACATTCATGTAAGTAGAGACAGTATGCCAAACATCATGTAGTTTGAGGTAGTATGCCAAACATTATCTAGGTAGAGGCAGATGCCAAGCATCATGTATGTAGAGGCAGTATGCCAAACATGTAGGTTGAGGCAGTGTGTCAAAAATTATGTAGGTAGAGGCAGATGCCAAGCATCATGTAGGTAGAGGGAGTATGCCAAACATTATGTAGGTAGAGGCAGATGGCAAATAATGTGTGGTTAGAGGCAATATGCCAAACATCATGTAGGTAGAGGGATTATGCCAAATATTATGTAGGTAGAGGCAGATGCCAACCAATGTGTGGTTAGTCAGTATGCGAAACATGTAATTAGAGGCATTATGCCAAATATCATGTAGGTAGAGGCAGTATGCCAAACATCTTTTAGGCAGAGGTAGTATGCCAAATATCATGTAGGTAGAGAGATTATGCCAAACATGTAGGTAGATGCAGTATGCCAAACATCTTTTAGGCAGAGGTAGTATGCCAAATATCATGTAGGTAGAGAGATTATGCCAAACATGTAGGTAGATGCAGTATGCCAAACATCTTTTAGGCAGAGGTAGTATGCCAAATATCATGTAGGTAGAGATATTATGCCAAACATGTAGGTAGATGCAGTATGCCAGACATCGTGTAAGTAGATGCAGATACCCAACATGTAGCAAGAGGCAAGATGCAAAACATGACAGTTTCTGGCATCTTGAAGTACACAAGAGAATTGTATCATGTTTTCTGAAGGAACTCCTGTTGCTTAATATCGACTTAGCAGCATATCTGATGGAGTATTTTAGTGGATATATGGACCTTTCAAGTTAAAAAATTCCATATTTCCATAATATTCCTATATTTTGGTATGCTTAATAACAGCTAATCAACAGCATAGGTTTGTATTTGCATTTGCATAAAATACCAATGTTTATACAGCCAAGACAAATCCTTATATTTGAGAGGTTGGCTTTAAAATTCCTTGAGTTTTGAAGTTATTCATGAAAGGTCCTTGAATTAATTGAAAACTCATTAAATGTTTCCCCTAACTCATTGCTCTTTTTTCAAGGGAAATAAAAACAAGCACAGAAGGAAATAAAATATGTAACTTTTAAATTAGGCATTTTGTTATGCATGTACACCTCGAAGATTATTTTAAAATTTTATAAAATGTTTTAAATTTGGTTTAATTATATGGTACATGACATGGTTAGTTATCAGATGAAATAGCATCTGTTGAAAATGATAGGGAATGTAACAAATTTGTAGAAGCAGATACCCTATGCACTCTTGTAAATGTCCCTGATGTAATAGCTTGACTGGTTAAGAGTTGTTATCATTTTCATTAGAGGCATATACAAAAGTATTTTGTATTAAAGATTTTAAGAATGCATTAGATCAAATAAATTTGGACCTAAGTCTAATTTAAGGCTCCACAATATTAATTCTTGTACTGCAAAACAGATGGTTTTATATATCTGGCTAAACCCTAATAGGAATGAGAACAGCTATTAGGCAAGTAATACTAAAGAAAATAATGAACAAACATAAATTTCTGAACATGAAGAAAGAAGTTTTACATTTCCAGAGTTGTCATAAAAGACTTTGTATATTTGGAATGAGATACCTTGGAATTGTTTGGCTTCCTCTTTCAGGTGTGTGGTTTGGACATGGTGTGTATTTTGCAACAAATGCATCTTACTCAGCTCGAGCCTGGCTGTCAGCTGGAAATCAAGTGCCACCTCAAGGAACCATGCAGTTTATATTCTATGTGTCTGTCTGTGTTGGAGAATACATTAAAGGGGATCCTAACATGCGATACCTTCCACCCAAAGATAAAAAAAACCCAACAGATGTATATGACAGTGCAGTGAATGATGTCAACAATGTGGAAGAAATTGTGATTTTCAATGACACGCAAGCCTACCCAGATTATCTCATCACATTTACAACCTAGTTATGGATAGTATGTATCTAATGATAAACCTATAGAAACCTGAATCAGTGCCCTGGCACTATTTGTTTTACTTATGGCTCTGGAAGTATTTGTTATGGCTTTTGTATGTGAAAAAAAGTATGATTTGGAAGAAATATTGAATTAGTCTGGACGGTTTGAAGACAAATTCACATGTCAATAGTCACTTCCATCACTAGATGAGTTATCTACCATACATAGAGAATGTTGTAACATGTTAATAATTTTCTGCAACTTAAAAAGAAAAATATTATTATTAAACCTATGGGTTTTCTTCTGGATGTAACAATTTAGAATTTTGTTTGAATAAATAAATATATCTGCTTTTTTTCTAATAATTAAAGATATTGTTTAACAGATACTATCAATATATATTTCACATATTACCAACCAATGTTATGGGTTTATCACTGGATAAATACTGATTTAAATATTTTCAAAACTTGAGAATACTAACAACAATAACTAATTAAGTTTCTAACTAATAGTTTCCTTTTAATTAGTCCATGTAATCTAGAATTTAAATGTTGTCAGTTTGATTGGTTGGTTGTGAATTAATAGGATAAACCAGTAATTAATGTTAAATTCTTTAATTATGTTGCTTACATAAAAATATTTATCAAAGTTTTTTAATTAGTCAATGAAATAAGTTGACCTGACCTGCACTAGTGTCCATATTCAGGTAGGATTAGATGGTATACATGTTGTTTTATTCCATCTATTTGATTTGATACAAATGATTACTCTGATAATACATAGCAGGTATACTTTTAATTGATTCTAACAATACAACAAACACTGCCACAAATCAGAAATTAAAATACAATTGCTACTTAATTAGCTTCTTACAGATATAGCTGTGTTGGTCAATTGACACTTTATTTGTATACAAGAGGGCATATTCCATTTATAATGATTACACAGAAACTGAATTAAAAAATAATACTAAAACAGGATTTAATTTGACTAAACTTATTTAATTGGTATTTACAGATAATACTAAAACAGGATTTCATTCGACTAAACTTATTTAATTGGTATTAACAGATAATACTAAAACAGGATTTCATTCGACTAAACTTATTTAATTGGTATTTACAGATAATACTAAAACAGGATTTCATTCGACTAAACTTATTTAATTGGTATTTACAGATAATACTAAAACAGGATTTCAGTCGACTAAACTCATTTAATTGGTATTTACAGTGCGACAGAGCTATAGCACACTCTATTTTATAATGAATTTTGATATAACATAGTCATGGTATGGCTCCCTAAATTTCATATTCATGTATTTTCCTTGTATACAAAAGCACACAACAATCTTTCTTAAAAGTACAAGAAAACATCAAAAGTTTATTAGCATTTTCAGGAAGAGATCGTGTATGAATAATGAAAGAAAAATTGTGTGAAAACTTATTACAACATTGTTGGCTGTTCAAACTTGTATATACAACCATTGGTTTGGAGTGGAGAAATTCAGAGGCCCCATGAAAGGAAGCTGCAAACTTGATATAAAATGCAATGTCATTTATCTAATGTTACATAAACAATTTCTCTCTATATTGAGAAACCATCTTGACAGTGCATTGTTATATCATAATCCATTTATATTGACATCTAGCATGAGTACTGTATGCTGTGAGATATCTGCTTTGTTTTTGTTGACATTTCTGGTAACAAAAGCCAACCAGATCAGGCATTATCTCATAATCTATCTTTCGTTGAATTTTAGGCTGCTTGCTAGTAATTATTATATTCACATAGACTGGCATTTATACATGGGTAGCAAGTAAAGATCCTCTTCTTTTCACTCTGAATTCAATCCTCCAGAACACAATTTCTGTAGCAGTCTTCGTCATCAGATCAGAACACCTGTGTCTCTATCATCCTTTGACCCTTTTTTAAATTTCTAATGCATGCATTGAAGACAACCTCACTCCACTAGCACAAATGTAAAAAAAGAAAATGAAAAGACCAGATCTGACTTGTTGGTCTAGTCAGTAGGCAAGGAAGAACAGGACCTACAACTTAACAAAGGACAGTCAATTCCTTCTTAAAAATGTACCCAGATAAAATAGTTTTCTAAGATTTTAAAGAAAACAGATTACCTGTAAGCACCGGCTGTTATGAAAACGTACTTAGCAAATGTAAAAAGATCAGGTTCAATCATGCAATACAATTATTTGATGCTGCCACAACAAAAAGAAATGGGCATTTGGTTCCCCAAAGCTGTACTTTAGTGGTGACATAAATAATGCATGCATCTTCATCAATGATAGCCAACTACAATCTTCAATAAAAACAAAGAATCTTTCTTCAAATAAAGTCACTACCAAATTTAAATAAAAGCAATGGATTCCAATAGCTTGTTTCATTTTCCAATGTGACTGGAACATATTTATTGTGCCATTAAAGTTTTTGAGGGGCAGGAGAAAAGTTTATGCTTATAAACACTACCAACAGCAGTTTAAAATGCTAACTAACTTTTACAAACTTGAGGCATACTGAAAAGTAAGCGTGCTTCATCATTTATTATGTGATTGTGCTATTTTTTCACTGAATTCAGACCTGTATGACCTGTGACAAAAGTAATGAATATTTTTAAATCTCTGTGTGTGCACATTTTCAATGGTATTAATTTTATTAAGGATTCACTGTCTATAATGAGATTCACAGGTGAATACATGGTGTTGATCTCTATTCATGCTATATATTAGACATGTATATATGAACAATATACATGTACATGTACCAATGTGTCATTCTCTGAATTAAGCAAAATATTTTATATGCCTTCTCAGTTTTCAGTACAGTTGTATTTCTCATTTAATATGCATCGTTTTAAGATGGTAACTGTGCCAGTGAAGCACATAAGTTTGCGCCAGCATTTATTACCTATCCTGGTTACCCCCTCCCTCCCCCACAAATTTTTCAGGGCACATGCATCATTTTCTTGAGTTAACTGACATGGTTGCTTACTGCACAGTTTGGTTTACAACATGGTTGAGTTCGGTTGCTCCCAATTATCATGTTATAGAGGGGTCAGACTGTATTTCCTAAAGTGCTGCCACTGTTAGGAATTACATTTTGATGGCTTGAAATTTCATCAAATAATTTTTACAGTTTAATGAGAATCTTTTAAAAATAGATAATTAAACAAAATATCAGACTTCTTATTAGATGTTGCAAAGTTCATAAAGTTGATTCAAATCACTGGGCACTAACCACCATTTTTGTTGATAAAATAAGTGATAAATCAAGGTTTTACTTGCTGGATTTCATTGTGATTTCTTTTATTGTTCGACAAATAAAAGTCAATTATGTAAGTCATTTCTAGACAAAAAAGTGGGACCCACAACTGATTCCACATTATTACCAGGTTTGCAAATTATCTGGGCATGAATTATCAATGAGGAGATCAATATGTTGAATCCATAATTCGTTAATGGATTTGTGGGGGTCTATTATACCATAATCTTCTTGTATATAAATTGTATCATATCAGAAGAAAATGTATCATCCTCATCAGGTGACATATTCATTTGATGACTTTTTATAATTTGAAGAGAATGCTTCTTTATTTTGGAAGAAATATACATAATCACTGTGGTAAATGAATTGCTGTTGAGTATTTTCAAGTTTGTTTCTGATAGTCATGTACTATAATATATAAGTGCAAGCCTTAGTTGCATTTTAAAGCCTAGATTTTAATTTTGTTAAAAATCTTTGAATTTTATAATATTATTATTAAAATATTGATAAATATATATAAGCTTGAATCTATTCTAATTATTATAATGTAGAAATGTTAGGATGATATCATATATTTGTTTTTCTTCATCATCATTTCCTTACTCACTTTCATGGCTTTGACAAGATGTCATTCTAAGTCAATATCAGTTCAGAAAACTTCATAAATCATTCAATTAATATAATACCCTATTCATATAATCATGGGTCTATGACAAGGAGATAATTACTACTGTATCTATCCGTCTGTCCTTCCTTGTTTTTTCATTGGCACAGTTAACTAATAAAATTTAGCCAGTATATTTCTGCATATGAATTACTTGGTCAGATTTTCAGATCATTCAGGTAACTTGAACATATTTGTTATCAAGCTGTTAGACTTATTGTTATTAACTCCCAATGAACAATACTATGCAAAGGCTGCTGAAGCCAGATGAAGTAAAAGATCGACGGCACATTAATATGCATGTATAGACTGATGTAATTTTGTATGTATCAATCAAAGAACTTATTCTTTATCATTAGTTTTGGACTTCTGTGTGGTCACATGAATGTTACAAATACATTTAAGATGGGATATTTTGTGGGGTCTATACAGTACAATTAAGGTAGAATATCATTTGGGTCTGTATAGCATAATTTAAAAGATATATATTTTTGTTTTCCTTTATATTTTATTATTTTTTTGTATTTTATAAATTTGCTTAACTGTAAAATAAAATTTTTAAAGCTATTTTTTGAAGTTTTATAATATATAAATTATATATCTAATAAAGTTAAATGTGTCAGATGTAAAACTACAAAATTCAACAACTGTTTTCTCATCTGACAACTGATGCAGTTTCAAGGACAGACAAGATTTCTTAAAGTCAAAAGTCTTGAATGCTATACATGTTTGTGCCTAAAATACCTTTTCATTGCGTGGTTATTACTGAACTAGATGGAAGCATACTGGTTTTTTCCTAATGCCATTTTAACTTCATTGAGCAGGAACAGCACACTGGGGTGCAACTTGCATGCACTGAATGTCTAATTATTAATTTTGGAAACAGAGTGTAGGTATACAAAATGTATTGTTAGAATTGTAAAGAGGAATTATTCCATCATAGTATGCTATGATTAGTCTGAATCGATAGCAGTTTTGAGATATTATTGACGTAATTACTTGTATGCAATAATTTGGCTATACTGTTTATATTGTATTTTGTTGTGATTAATTTAGTTAAAGTGTGTTTAAGTTGACAAGGGAAACCTCACTTGTAAAAGAACACATTTCAATGTGTCAACATTTTCATCCATTACTTATTATTGTGATGCCTAATGCTAAGTCAAACATTTCTAAATTTTGCAAAAAAATGTAAATGCATGACGTTTTTTCAAAGGTCTTGAGATATAGATATAATTATGATGACATTACACTAATGTTGAAATGTATATTTCTGTGTTATCTAATAGCATATTATTACAGTATTCATTACCATACAATTGCCACTTGTTTTGCTCATATTCCGTAATGTCAAGAAATAATCCAATACAGATTGGATTGAGGATTATCCTTGTAGATAATGGAAAATGTTTGGAGTATTCAGACTTAAGTAAATGTTATAATTCCTATGTATTTCATTGATATAAATATTTGATTCAATTTACTAATGCATGTAAACCACCTTTTATTGCAATTTAATTCTTAGCATCCAAATTGTATAACATATTTATCTTTAATGAAATATTTTTTACTTGAAATTACAAAATGTCTTATACTACACACACACACACACACACAGACACACACACATATATATACACACAGTCGACTCCACTTAACTGCACATCGGTTAACTGCACATGCCGGATAACTGAGACACGTTGATCTAAACCGTTCGCGTTTGAATGATTTCAAACCAAAAAATGGATGGTTGGAAAGATGGAAAATGAGCAACAGAATTCAATTTAAATGACAACATGGCGAAAAACAGGATGCAAACGACTTTGGAGCTGAACGCTTTTTCTGTGGAAGATGACCCATCAATGTCTGACACCAGTTTTCAAATAACAAGCGATCTATAGAATTTCTTGAAATTCGCTATAATTCCTTGATCCACTGGTTGAATCAGTGAAATTATGTTCAGAGGAAGGAAAACAAGCTTAACATTTAAGTAAAAGTTGAAAGAGTGGATTATAATCATTGTTTAAATTTATTCTTCACATATATTCGTGCTGTGCTGATTTAAAGCTGTACTGTACTGTATTTCGGTTAACTGCACACTCCAGTTAACTGCACAATTTCGTGATGGGCCCGAGGGTGTGCAGTTAACTGGAGTCGACTGTATATATGGGATTAATCATATGCAGTTTTGTTTGAATATAGTTTGCATTTTCTAAAGAACTGAAATATTAAAATAGAATAATTTTAACATCAGATTTTTTTATATAGTTAGATTATAGCTTAGGCCTATACAATTATGCATCATAAATATATAGCTAAATAAATAAAGGAGAAAAAAATACCCAAAATCATCAGCAACCTTGGAATAACAGTTAGCTCTCATTGAACCTATGACTGTTAAGTCATGAGAGATCTTTCAGATTTTTTATATAAAGCTCTCATTGAACCTATGAGTGTTAAGTCATGAGAGATCTTTCAGATTTTTTATATAAAGCTCTCATTGAACCTATGAGTGTTAAGTCATGAGAGATCTTTCAGATTTTTTATATAAAGAAACTTGTATTTGCAGCAGAGATGTTAGTTTTGTATTGGCTCTGTCTTGATGGAAATATAGATTTATTTACAGATATTTCAGAATTTGATTTGCCTGAGAAATGAGTTTAATTTTTCAGCCATACTTTTATGTCTATTGAACACTAAAACCTAAAACATTCCAGTCTACTTGCTTATAAAGATATATTAAATAATAATTGGACTGAATGAGTGGAAATATATTGTGATGCAAGTAAAAGATAATAGTGTCAAGACAAGTATACTAATTGGCACTGAATTAATGGTACATGTAACGTATTGTGATGCAACAAAAAGATGACAGTGTCAAGACAAGAATACTAACTGATCAATATAGAAACTGAATAACTCAAGATTAAGTACAGCGCTTGCTTCAGGTTTTCAGTTTGTAATATAGAATGTGCAGCACCATCTTGAATTATGAATGTAGAATTTGAAAGATGTTATTGCAATGACATGCATTGCCTTTGTCGCTATTACCATATCTCATAACTTGACAGGCATTGCCTTTGTCGCTATTACCATATCTCATAACTTGACATGCATTGCCTTTGTCGCTATTACCATATCTCATAACTTGACAGGCATTGCCTTTGTTGCTATTATCATATCTCATAACTTCAATCATTGAAGTTATATATACTTCATACGTATACTTCGTGATATGTAATGCAGCCACAAAACAATGTATTTGCCATGACATTGTTCTCGATACTTGGCTCTGTAAACGTTTTGCTGGTTCTCTGCTCATGCAGACAGATGTCACTGATGTTAATAACCTGGATTTCATTGGAAAATATAACTTCATTCCAATATTTTTCAGACAGCTGATGTTTCTTTTCCTTGCACCACTTAATATGAACATTCTATTATTGGCAGATACATGTATAGTCATAATTTTCCAAAACTTAGACTTTCTTTAAACCATAATAATGTATTCAATGCAGAATTATCATTAATAATGCTTTTCAGATGCATATTGGCTGTCTATCTCAAACTCTGTCCTCTCTTTGGCCTCTTCATATTCTTAGTACATGTAGTTGTCTATTTCCCATAGCATCAGTTACCTTTCTCCATACATGACAGCTCATGTTATCCACATTTCCTTGTTGCTCAAATTTAGTCTCAATTTCCTCATGCACCCTGAAATAGTAGAAAATAAACATTGAATATTTCTGAGAGATTTAACTTTCACCAATTGACATTTCTTTAGCCAGTTGTTGTTGCTCACTTGACATTTCCTCTCATCTGCTATCCATTGTTAGACTGTGACATTTAATATCTTTCAAGAGCAGACCACTTCTTTTTTATCATTGAATTAGCAAATAAAGATCTCAGACATTTGCAAAGACTCAAAACATCTATGTTTCATCTGAAGCTCAACATAAAATAAACAATTTTTATTTCTCCAGTTAAGAGTTAATTGATGAATTACATTTGTGGCATATGCAAACTTTGTGTATTATTTAAAATTTTGAAACCAGTCTAAACATTAAGGTTTTCTTCATTGCCCATTACCTGTAGCTGTTAAGATCAACTATACTGAATGGATAAAACATAAATTCAGTGAACCAGTCAGCAAAATATATATTACATATAAGCTAAAAACTAGGTTGTTATGTTTGTTAAAGGATGCCTGATTTTTTAATTTGGACAACACCGTTAGATGATTTCCAGTAAAAGAATCATAATGCTAGAACATGATATAAATGAGAACTTGATTGCTTTTAAAAAGATAAGTTCACGAGTTTTAGACCACTGGAATTCTAGGGAAAAGTGAACTTATGGAAATGACCCTGGACAAGTCAACTTTCAGTTATCCATCTGTCAGCAAATACTAAAATCTTGGACAAGTTTGAGTAACGAGTCAGATGTATGCACATTACTGAGGTAATTTTGCATCAGAATGGCTGTGAATGTTACCACTCTGGAAGCCACATGGTTCACCCAGTTGTGATTAGTTTCGGAATATATACTTATGCCATCAGGAATTTGGAAACAAATTATTCACACATATTAATTGGGTGATCTTGTATGTGCTTGGTTCAGTTTTTTACCACTCTGGAAGGCAAATAATTTTTTCTGGTTTTGTTTAAATATTAAATCAGTGTATAGGCTATTGGATCAAGATTTCACAGATATTCATTTGCATTGAATATAATGAATTTGCATGTGATTGGCTTGTTGCCATGTTAGAATCTGTATGTCTTATTCGGTTTGGATTATGTTGGGTAAATGTAATATACTTAACTAATTAAAATCTTGGCTGAGTACCATTATAATTAAATTCATGTATAATATTTAGGTGATTTGCATTTGATTTTCTGAGCTTTTTACCATGACTATTTCTAATCATCTTCTTTATAACACTCGATAAATAGCCTAACATGATCACAATGATTGGATTAGTTTTATTATAAATGAGACATATGCATAATGTGATTTTGTATGTCATTGATGGAGATATTGACTCTTTAGTCTATATTTCAGGTGGGATTTATTTCTCAGTCAATTTCGATACATAATGGTGAATGGGTACATGTCATCAGGATCATGGATGCCTTACATAGGAGTAAGATTGTGGCATTATCTTAAGATTTTTCATCAGGATTTTGTTAAACATGTAAAATCAATATAAGATAATGTTTCATTGATAGGTAGTTTACATAGGTTGTATTATTATAATACTAATGAAAGTGTCCATCATATGAGTGATATCAAACCCAATTGGACCTCTTGTTTATTATTTGGTCTGGAGACACTGTGCAAAGTGAGGTACTGCCTATGTATGCATTTGAACGCTTACTGAACATTCTGCAGTTTTAAAAAAACTTTTGGTCATTTGTAGGTTCTGAATATGGTAGTCTCCCTGTTGACCCCATTGACCCTGGTGATCAGTAGGCATCACATGTATAACTATACTCCATTTATTACCATGGTATACCAGACTACCTTGACCTTTGAGATTCCATAATGTCATAGATTTAACTTTTTTAATATCACACAATAGTATCCAACACCCATCAGCAGTTTGAAGCTCCTAACCAATTTTAATACTGAAAATCATCAAGGATTTATAAAATACATAAAAACCTAGCAATTTAATTCATCTGTCTGTAATTTCTAGCCTGATTTGTTACTTGAGGGTATCTATCACTCTACTCTAGTTCATATTTCCTCCCAAAAGAGTTTCCTAACTAAAACAGAGCAATATTTGCATGATCAAGTCAGTGTTTTCAGGTAACAGGAATAATGTAGTTTATTGATTCAATTTTCAATTTTCATCACCTTGGGAGTTACATCATTGATTTAAGAATTAGACTGCTTTCCCTATTGAATTTATCTGTGTTTTATTAAATATAAAAAGTATGAAATTGCAAATATTATATGCATACAGCACAATTTTGGCCTTCAGCATATGCGTTGTTCTATAAACCTTCCTCTGTCAATGAAATGGACTTTTCCAGCAAAAAGACATACAGCAAGCTCACTGTTTAGGGCCTGAATAAAGGGATGAAATATAGTAAAGTCAAAGAAATTAAAATAACAGCATCACAATAATCAAGTGCTAGCAATCGATGTTGTTGAATAATAAAGTAAACATTTTTGTCATGTTTTACTATTCTTTATTCAGAGGACCAGCATTAAAACAAATGATAATGATCATGAAGATTAATATAATGATATTTAATGATGTTAGGTTAGGATAAATGACAAAAGCATTAACTACACAAAGTGCACACTGAGCTGGGATATGTGGACCCTGCTTTATTTGTCCCATCATATCCTCAAATTTTGTTTTTGAAAACCTTACTATTAATTAAGAAAAAGTGGATACTTCCATCTTTTAGATAGCTTCATTGAAATAATTGTAATCAAACTATTGTTAAATATGATGTTTTTATTAATTTTTTTTTATAAATTATGATTATTTTTATTGTGATTCTAGTGTAAATGTACTTTATTGTTGATATACCTTTACTCTATACAAATCAGCACCAACAGAGCCCAAGCCCAGCCACATGAGTTGGTTAGTTCCATGCTAATACATTATTGGAGAAAACCAATAAAGAGGATCATGCATTTAAAAGCATTAAACATACTTATGTTAACCATTGTGTGATAAATATGAATATATTAAGATTAGACTATATGGCTTCCTTTTTTTATTTTAAATTTGCTACAAAATATACTTTTTTGTATATAGGTATACATATCTGTATACCAGTGCCATAAAAGATGTAATATTTTTGTTGACAAGGATCTAAAATAATATGATACAATTTATTTTATTCACCAATGTCAGTAATGGGCATAAAAAAAAACTTTATTTCTTCCTCCACTGCTTACATTTTGTTGTTAGATTTCTATATTTCAGTTCCATTACTGTACATTAGTGTCCATTAGCGTGTTTAGGTGTGTTTATAGTGAAATCTTCCATTTGGTTCGATGACAGTGTTAGAGACTTCCTGGGAAAAAATTAGGTTTGAAATCACAAGGGGGCTACAAACCAAGGCATGGCTAGTTGGCAGATACTATAGTATAAAATCACTGAGATTGAAAAATTATATCTTGATCTCATTGGATATTCACTGTCATTTTCAATATGGATTTTTTGTAGTAGTGGTCACATATATTTAGCATTATGCTTTGTTGTAGCTTTTATGTGGCTTAAATGGTACAATGTTACAGCTTCGTTTTTTTAAAATATATAATCCTTATATTTTTGAGAATACTTCCTGTGATCAGACCTTTTAAATTTAAATGTTAAATGAAGTTACCTTTGTCCATGCAAAATGTGTATTGAACAATTTGTGAAATATGGTAACTGAAATACTACAGGGGCCATTTGTATGAAAAAGGGATCTCTGTTGATGGACAAAGAAAGAATGAAGCAAATTTAATAATTCTAGAATGATTTGTTTTCTTCTTCTTTTGTTTAATTTAATTTTTCTGAAATAAATCATAAAAGTCATTTTATATAGTGGAATATTTATTGTATCCCATGAACTCCACAATACATTCTTATCCCCAAGATATGTGAATTTCATCATTTGTATTTTTATCACAGATTTAACCTCTAAACCAGTCTTCTTTACAATACATTGTTGTTGTACTTTCCTTAAATTTACCAATTGTTATATTAACCGCTCCGGTGGCCTAGTGGTTAGAGCATCCGCCCCTGAAGCGGGAGGTCGTCGGTTCGATCCCCGGCCAAGTCATACCAAAGACTTACAGAAATGGTACTAACAGCTGCCTCGCTTGACGCTCAGCATAAAGAGGTTAGTGTTAGGACTGGTCGGCCTGGTGTCAGGATAATGTGACTGGGTGAGACATCATGCTACATGTCTGCGGCATGATGTCTCAGTGCTAGACATCACTATAAACTGCCTCACTGCAGACATTGTAGCAATATGACTGAAAAATTGTTAAAGCTACATTAAAAATACTAATCAAACAAACAAACAACCAAACCAATTGTTATAATACAATTTTTAAATTTTTTTCTTCATACATTTTTGGGGTAAAATATGATATATGGCTTAATATTGGCCAAGATTCCACATCATCATTAATTTGGTTTGATTGAAGCATGATACTGACGAGATAATGGTTGAATTTGGTTGGTTTAAAGCCTGATATTGATGAAAACATGGTTGAATGTGGTTGGTTTGAAGCCTGATACTGATGAGACCATGATTGAATTGGTTGGTTTGCAGCCAGATATTGATGAAAACATGGTTGAATTTGGTTGGTTTGCAGCCTGATATTGATGAGATCATGGTTGAATTTGGTTGGTTTGCAGCCTGATATTGATGATAACATGGTTGAATTTGGTTGGTTTGCAGCCAGATATTGATGAAAACATGGTTGAATTTGGTTGGTTTGCAGCCTGATATTGATGAGACCATGGTTGAATTCGTTGGTTTGAAGCCTGATACGGATGAGACCATGGTTGAGTTTAGTTGGTTTGCAGTCTGATACTGATGAGACCATGGTTGAATTTGGTTGGTGTGCAGCCTGATATTGATTAGACCCTGTTTGAATTTGGTTGGTTTGAAGCCTGATATTGATGAGATCATGGTATATTGTTTTTTACTGTTTACCACACACCATGACTTTTAAGTTTATTTTCTCAAGCAGGACCAAATTTGAATTTAAAGTTATTTACTACAGGACAGAGTTGAGTAAATGCAAAGTTCACAGATGACTTTAATATTTACAGCCCAAAACCTGGTCATGAAATAAAGCTTCTAAAGCATTAACTTGGGATATCTAGACTCAGCGGCTGAATTATAATGTATCATTTACTGCATCTAAGTATGGTAATAGGGTGTGAACTAAAGGTATAGTTAAAAACATTACAACTGAAGATTTGCATAAACCTTTCAAGAATGAATTAGGAAAGTATATGTTGTGCTAAAATTCTGATGTTGATCATGGCTATTTGAAATAACGGTGTCTTTGTAATGCATGCATCATGAGACCAAATTATTTAAGTTTTACTGAACTGGTAATTTAAAATATTTAAACTTTGCATATATATATATATATATATATATATATATATATATTTACATTAATATATATTAATTTTATTTAAAGAAAAATAATGTTGTGTAGTAGCAACAAATATGACATCTGACTTTGCATTGAATTTATGTACAGAAAGGAGTACTTGGATAAAACAACAATTTAATACTGGAAAGACCAGTCCAGGATTTGTGTATTCCTGTTAATCGTTGGCATTCATTTTTCTCTCTCTCTCTCTCTCTCTCTCTCTCTCTCTCTCTCTCTCTCTATATATATATATATATATATATATATATACATACATATATATATATATATACATACATATATATATATATATATATATATATATATATATATATATATATATATACACAGACAAATTTGTTGTACTTGTATATGTCGGTGACCTTTGTATGTGTACCTGCACAGGTCTGTCACTGATGAAACTTTATTTTATGTCAAGGTATTGCGTGTACTATAGAAAACTGAAATTAAATTGCTGTATAATTTTGCTGAAGTCATATGCATACAGGTAAGTTTTGTATACAAATTCTAGTTACCTTCAATGACAGATCCACATACAGGATCTTATGTTCCTGGCTGCCTAAATGTATTAGTGGATTTGCTGTCCCATAAGAATCAACTAATACAAAAGGTTGCTTCATCCCTTGGTTTTCACTGCGTATGTGCTCACATTGGATCTATTTGCAACCAGGTGGATTGGCAAAATAACAGTCTCTGTTCCGTCAGTCCCAGATCTGAAGATCTTTTCAGTTGATGCGGTTTCCATTCATAGGAATGGTTTCAATGCATTCACTTACTCTCCAACATGCCTGTTTCCAGAAAGCAAGAGAACCAGAATCGTGTCTCACCCAAGTTGTTCCGCTTAGGTTGGACACATTTATTGATTAACAACGCCATAAATCTCGCATTTAAAACCCAGGGAAATATCACCTTGAACAAAGACTAATGAAAAAAGCTATGAACATTATTACCGTAATACAGTAACCTGAGTGAATGTATTTGCATGTGTTGAATTAAGTTACCACTTACTCTCCAACATGCCTGTTTCCAGAAAGCAAGAGAACCAGAATCGTGCCTAACCCAAGTTGTTCCGCTTAGGTTGGACACATTTATTGATTAACAACACCATAAATCTCGCATTTAAAACCCAGGGAAATATCACCTTGAACAAAGACTAATGAAAAAAACTATGAACATTATTACCGTAATACATTAACCTGAGTGAATGTATTTGCATGTGTTGAATTAAGTTACCAATTAATATTTCTTCAATGGTAACGAACATTTGTTTTTGTCATCCAAGTGCAAAATCATTTCATTATTTCACACTGGTTTATCTTATTTTCGCTACAAACTTTGTAATATTCAATCTAACTTTGGTCAGTTATGGTACCTTGTGTTAAACCGTTGCGATTTGGTTTAAATCTTTCATTGCCTCTTCCCAGCAAGCATTCAAATTTTAATACCAAATCCTTTTTTGGAGTGCCCTTGGTTTCATTTGTCGTATTTGGCAAATGGTTGTAAAACCTATTTTTATCTTCAAAGATTTCGTTGTGATCAAAGTAGGTATATATATTTCAAAACGTATGCAGGATCAGCATTCACATAAAGGCAACCAAATTGACAATCCAAAACGTTATTCTCAAACAAATTTGGAATCTGCAACAACATAAAAAGGGACTTTAAAATATATTGACTAGACATTGTTGCGTTATTCTTGAAAACATTTTACTTTTTGTCGTAATCTAAATTCATGTTTACTAAAACTGAGTAGTCAGATATTTCCATGGACACATTCTCTACATAAAACGTTTCAATTTAAGGATTTTATCTGCATGTAGTCTTTAATAATCTGTAGCTTTTGGTGCTTTTCATTTTGTGCTTTTTAAAGCATGACATCTAGGTGATTATGAATCAGTCTCTATCGATCCTAATTTTGATTGTGCTTTCTATGAACTGTCCTGAACACGTTTTACTATGCATTCTGCTTGCATTAGTATGACCTTCATAATAAAAAGGTATTTTTACTATTTTCTTCAAAACTACTGATTTTAATAAGACCTTTCAAACTTAGAACATGATCTTTCAAAATTTTGTCTTGTAGCTTCCTAATTAAATGTGTAGATTCCAAAGCATCTAAATGGAGAATGCACTTTTTTACATCTTCTCAATAATTATTTGTTCATTTAATTATTCTAATCATTGGTGGCTTCCTAGGTAATACTGGTGTTTATAGCAGCTGATTTGTTTTACTTTTACTATTAAAATGTCAGAGCCACATGTGAGCCTTTCATGAAGGTAACTTGTAATAGGAAATTCCTATTTGTCTTTAATGTAACCGGTTGAATGAATTTCTATGAATGTCCTCTGCATTGTCTGAGGAAAACCATTTAACTCTTGTTCGATAGGAATCATATATTCAAATAGACTGCTAAAACTGGTAATAAATATCAATCTACTACAACTACAACATCTTGGAATCTTAAAAGAAAACGTAGCAGGAATATTTAAAATGACATGAATTTACCGTTCTATAATGGTTTCCTTTGTATTATATACATGCACAATTAATTATCACATTGTAGCAATTTACATTTAGCACACGGTGATAGGTTGCTTAGACAGCACATCATCAGTGCAATAACATCATCAAACAACAACAAAAACAATAAGAATAACAACATTTGGCATAAACTTAAAATTATTTAACCATTTTTAATGGAATGAACATATATTACAAATTGCTAAAGGGACATGGATGGCAGAGTGTTGAAAGGCGCGCTCCCTTACCGATCACAGCCATCCCACCTCTGTCCACAGGATTCGGGTCTCTGGATCTTGTAAGTATGAAAGCCGTCAGTATCTTTCTGTGATTCGATGGTTTCTTACCTGGATTTTTCCAGTTTCTTCTTTCACCAATTATACTGGCTGCCATGTATAGCATATCTTGCGCTAACAAATAGCGATAAACCCGAAACAACAACATCAGATTGCTAAATATAAGGGTTTCAGTTGTCGATGGATGTCCGGCTGACAAATGTACAGAGACAATTTGGCAATGTAAAGATCATATGTTCTAAGTGGCTGACATGACAGACTTTGCAGAGTAAAACAAGGAACTGTATTTCAGACATATTTTCTTCAAATTTGAAAGTAACGGCAATCAAATGTGGGAACAAATTAAACAAGAAAGATAGAAAATAAAATACGCTGGACTGAAGTATGATTAATAGAATCTACCTGCACGATATAATAAAATAATTGAAAAAGACATGAACACACACGCACACACACACATACACAGATATATATATAAAACACATGACGGACACCATGCCTTGATAGAAATCGTCAAAATAGTGACAACTAGAAAAAGCCACGGTTTGAAGAGAGAAAATATTTAACATGAAAGTTAGCAACAATTATCAGGTTAATATTTCGATTTAAAGCATCATAGACAAGACAGTGTTGTATGATTTAGTGAGTATTTTGTTGGATTATGTGGTATCTGCAGTGTTTGTTATAAGGGAGGTAACCCAACATGCAATGTATATCAGGTATCACAGTACCAAATGTTTTTCCATAGACCTCAATGATAATGTTTTGTGAAATAAATAAACTTTCTATCCTATTTCAGCATGCATGTCACACACTGTCATAGAGAACAATGTTAGATTGTCAATTTGACGGTGACAGAACTAGGTGCTCCATTGCATATAAGAGAAATAACTCTGCTGGAACTAGACAGGGGTATGAGTTATCTGTCACAAAATACTTATTTTCAGTCATGTGTATCACATTTTCAAAAAATCATAACAAATACAAAATATGATCTATATAGAAATTAGCATAAATTCACATGTTGCCAAGAGGCTATACTTTTTTTAAAAAGCCGAACAGAAAGTACAACTCTTACATAATCCACCAATCATAGCTAGTGTTTTTGTTTATTTCTGAATGCAAGGTTAAGGTACGCCTTAAGCTCCACCCACCTGAACTTGCGAAATTGGTACAGTTATACCTATCAAAGGCCTCTGCGGTTGTAATCCTGTTGCGTTATAGGGCTTGAACCTGTTCCAGGATAAATATTGTGAAAGGTATGCACAAGTTTCTCAACCACCCATAAAAGTGTAAATTAACACTTTCAATGTGTGTTTGTAAACCTTTGTCTGGTGTTTGTTTATATTTACTAATTTGGCCACCTTTTCCATGTAGTCGAGAAGGAGATGGAAGCTTAGTCCGAGTTTCCTCTGACCCTTGCCACCCCATTTTTTGATATCTGGACAATCATGTTGGGGTGTAGGGTCAGAACGCATTCCCGATCGAAAAGTTAGAATTCGCCGGCTTACATGCCAACCCAGCAATCTTGAACGATCTTTCATCGAGATATACCTACATGAATGGGTAGGAATATGATTTTTTGCCTCAAAAATCGTGAGCTAGCAGTTGTTATGACTTTAATCCACTGACAAACGAACAAAAGTACATCGTTGCTGAAATTTGACCTGGAACTGGTCATTTGCATTGTTAGTCACGTGACTACACAACTCGCAATCTACATGTTAATGACAGCACAGGTCATACAGTCACGTGATATCAACAATACGCCATTTCTAGTGTTGCTGTAGGAAAACAAATCTAACATAAAAATGAAAGTCATGTAATTTTTGTTGAGAAAAATGAAGAAACGTATATTTCCCAAACTATTTATTGCGAAAACAACGACCGAACACTGTAAAATAAATGCAAATGTTGCAGCAATTAAAAAAAAAAAACAGATTCGTTACGCAGACAGCACGACAAGGTGGTAGTCACGTGAGACAAACAAAAACATCAGTGACACGTGCTCCGTACTTCTTGAAAATAGTTTTCTCCACGCATCTGCGATACTGGCAGGTTTCTGGTTGTTGTTCACAGAATCACAATATGTTGAGAATTAAGTGGGCACTGTATTTATTTGGCTACTATATAATGTGTTCAAATTATATGTACAACAACTTTGGAAATTTGTTTATTGTCGATATCACGTGACTGTATGACTTCTGATGTCATTGACATGTAGGTTGCGAGAGTTGTGTAGTCATGTGACTAAGAATGAGAGATTGCTAATGACCAGATCCAGGTTAAATTTCAGCAACGATATACTTTCGTTTTGTCTGTAGGCGGATTGAAGACATAACGAATGCTATGCTGACGATTTTTGAGAAAATAAATAATATTCCTATCGATTTCATGCAGGTATATCTCGATGAAAGAACGTTCAAGATTGCTGAGCAGGCAAGTAAGCAGCTACCCCATGCTGACCCAATGGTGTCGAATTCCAACTTTTCGATCGAGAATGCGCTCTGACCCTACACCCAATACAAATGTCCAAATATCACAAAATAGGGTGGCAAGGGTCAGAGGAAACTCGGACTAATGGAAGCCATGATCTGCAAATGATTCGGTGCATTAAACGCCAATTTCACATCAGTTCATACATATTGCAAATTCATTCAGCCTTTTAGAAGAAAAATAATTTGGGTTAGATGGTAACCGGATACAGTTGTAAGCAGTTAGATTTTACCTTTTAACGTCGCTCAATATGTATTAC
This sequence comes from Unio pictorum, assembly GCA_030141615.1. Taxonomy (NCBI): domain Eukaryota; kingdom Metazoa; phylum Mollusca; class Bivalvia; order Unionida; family Unionidae; genus Unio; species Unio pictorum. The sequence goes on along the minus strand of JARLTB010000185.1, from coordinate 1,313,329 downwards.
TCCCATAACTTAATTGTCAGAACAGGATTCTGTTCTATTCCAAATTTTCTGTAATTACTTTCCTTGATAAATAATCTGTCGCAAATAAAGGGGTTTGGGTGGAGAAGAGTTTAAACCTCCTGGATTGTTTTTTGATCTAGGGAGACGACTCTGTGTCTTGGATCTCATCTGGTTTGTGCTTGCGTATAACCCTACATAGTGTGAATTAGACGGGAAGGAATGGGCGTCTTAGTGTAACTAGAAGGACCCGTTCTACCTCTGGTATCAGAGGTGTGTGTGTGTGTGTGTGTGTGTGTGTGTGTGTGTGTGTGTGATTTCGATTTTAAACGTAGCTATATCACTTTTTCAATCAGATCGCTACGATATCTGCAGTGACAGTTTAATGTGATGTCTTGCACTAGGCCATCATGCCCCAGACATGCAGCATCAAGTCCCACCAATCCACAGTATCTTGTCAACAGGACGACCAGTCCTAGCACTAACATCTGAGAGCCAAGCTGTTAGTACCAGTCCTAGCACTAACATCTGAGAGCCAAGCTGTTAGTACCATTCCTAGCACTAACATCTGAGAGCCAAGCTGTTAGTACCATTCCTAGCACTAACATCTGAGAGCCAAGCTGTTAGTACCATTCCTAGCACTAACATCTGAGAGCCAAGCTGTTAGTACCATTCCTAGCACTAACATCTGAGAGCCAAGCTGTTAGTACCATTCCTAGCACTAACATCTGAGAGCCAAGCTGTTAGTACCAGTCCTAGCACTAACATCTGAGAGCCAAGCTGTTAGTACCATTCCTAGCACTAACATCTGAGAGCCAAGCTGTTAGTACCAGTCCTAGCACTAACATCTGAGAGCCAAGCTGTTAGTACCAGTCCTAGCACTAACATCTGAGAGCCAAGCTGTTAGTACCAGTCCTAGCACTAACATCTGAGAGCCAAGCTGTTAGTACCAGTCCTAGCACTAACATCTGAGAGCCAAGCGATTTTTTTACCATTTTGTAAATTCTTTCGTATGGTTCAGACTCAGACAAAGATTTTTGTTGGGGATAAAAAGATTCAGCACGTTCAACTTGCTCAGACAGAAAAACATGTATTGTAAAGTTTTACATTTCGAAGACAATTACTAAAGCTAATTTATAGATACAGGAACATTCATCAAACATCAATAGGTAACCAGCTTAAGCGATCAAGGAAGAATTCAAACATTCAGAATTGTAAAGTGGTCAGATTGTTAAAATACTTTCTTGTCCATACTAAGGAATTATTTAATATCAGACAAGTTTTCTAGAATGCCCTGTTATTTACAAACTGGTCGATTTAAAGGAAGAAGACATTTACAGTTATATCTATATGACAAACAAGATGACATTCTAATTTTAAATGATTCTGAAGACAATAAGAATGAAATGGAAAAAGCATATAGTTGTACAATACAAGACATAAATAAAAATATCAGACAGATGGAAATTGTCATACTTTACTTTCCAATGAAACAAATAAATTTAAAAAGTACGATATATCGATAACAGTAGCAATAAGAGTGAAAAATTTGAATTTGTATTGATGACGAAACCAGCGATAGAAAAGAAATTACGTCTTGAGAAAACATTAAAACAACAAATTGATCAACGAGAAGCATGATAAGGCGGCTAAAATATAGACAATGTTTTATCTGTGTAAAGAAAAGAAATCACAGCCGTAATAAGGAATGATAATTTTGAAAACAATGTATTTGATTTTCACTGCTATTAAAAAACTGAAGAACGACTAGTGTAAAAGACAACAAACGTGTCAACCAGATGTTGAACAGTTAAAGGGTAATGTGAATCGCATAGACGTTGATGGATTCATTCGAATATTTTTTCTTTCAACATTCACTCGAGAAATTATTACATAGAAGATTAATATATTTTCCCAAAAAGCCAGTTACTTACTCATGTTCAAACACAATCTAACTTACAGGTAATAAACGTTCAGAACATTATAGTAGTAAATTGGATTCCACTTTGAAAAATTTCATCTGTCATGTAGAGGTTCATGGTATTACGGATATACCGGTTTACCAAGGTATATTATTCCGGTGGTACGTACCACGTTACTTTTAAACTGTCCCGGTACGTTGGTAGTTTCCGTCAGTAAGAAAAGTTCCGAGGAACCTTTTACGACTTGTTTATATTGTTTATGATAACATAGTTCAATATATATATATATATATATATATATATATATATATATATATATATATATATATATATATATATATATTTACAGAGCGGTTGTATTTATCACACATTATTGGTAAATAATGCGAATATTATTAAATGTATGATCCTTAATCACACATTTTATATGTATCTCAAATGCCATAAATGTGTTCAAATGTAATTTTGTGAAAAATATTAGGACTACATCCAACAAGAGTTTCGGATTTAATAAGAAAACAAAGAAATGAACAAAACAAAAGACACAGGTCATGTTTTAGTTATTTACTAGCGTATTTGAATGAGCCAAGCATATGTATTCGTTTGTAAGAATTTGAATCATCTTAAGATTTCTACTGCATCAAATATTGTCTAATTTATTAAGTCTATTTTATGTTTACACGCACTCTCTGGTAAATATCTTTCCCGGGTTTAAGCCTCCCGCTCAACATTTCCCTATCAAAAATATCAGTCATATAGATAGAAAATTGTAGGCTTCGCTATCAAAGCTTCCTATTTTATCAAGAAGTTTCTAATGTCAGCTCGATGTCTTTCAAAGTATTAGATATAGTATAAACTTAAGTTACAGCCTTTAAACTGAAACTTATACAATAATTAACACACACACACATAAAGTACTGGCCATTTACTTTTCTGTGGGGAACTCTGATTTTATTTCGAGCTGAAATAGCTTTTTCGCTTTTTCTCAAGATAAATTAATATTTCTTTTCCAAATATCATGGATACAGAATGGTTATTTTGCTACAAATCAAAGCAAAATATTTTTCCAGCTACTGACATACAGAAATCAATCAAAAAAGTGTTTGACACCTGCCCCAGAACATTAATCTAATTAAAATCATATCTCCACTGTCGTACGTGAAGATTTTAAAGCGACCGCTTAGGTGTCATGTTACGGTGACCTTTGATATTACCATACTCTCTAATTTTATCAGCCAATTAAATACAATCTTTTGTCTTAAAGTTTGCGAGAATTAGAGGTATGGCTAAAGAGCATCAATATACGCCAAACGATTTGATTCACTTTTAGATACCGGAAAACAGGATTTCCATTGGCTAATTCAAATGTCATGAGAACAAAACCCATAAGCGGCCGCTGTCAGATCTTCACGAAAGGACAGAAAAGATCTGACTTTAATCGGATTTCCAGAACATTGAATTATTGGTCATTAATGCATGCAGTGCTACGTATTGATGAACTGTCAGGAATACAACATTTTCATGATACCCAGCTCTACCAGTTTACTTTGTACCTGTCCTGCAATTAGTGTATTTGCACTGAATTGGCTAGCTCGTAGAAAATTAAGTAAACATATGAATGCATGCTAAAATTTATTATACCAACAAGGGTTTCATATTCAAGCCACTTAGCATCTTAGAATTAAACATTTCATACATTTAGCAATGATTATGTGACATTTTGACAGAATCAGCTAAACTTAGCTATGTGGCTGACAATATATGGTTGTCGATAATTCCATAGACCATAAATATACTTGGGTTAGGTAAAACTGTAGATAAAGTTCATGTTTATTTCGTGATGAGAACTCTACTGAATGAGTGTAAAACATCTTTATCTTATGACGATGCATTCAGATAAAAGAACAATATCATTGATATGAAACAATTTATTTTGATCTGTTAAAAATTGTATAAATGTACTTCAATATGACTGGAAATCCTTATATTAAAGAAAAACAAATACTTGATTGGACCTGAACAACAACAAAAATGCACACTAAGGTTTCGAGGAACATAATATTATGTTGTGTTACTAGCTTTACGTAAATATAAATTTTGCAGCTGGTACTGATGAATACAGGAAAATATTTTCAATTGATGACATTAGGTTTTTGGCAGACAAAGAACAGCCGACAGCTTGGAAATACGTTATTGAACACGATAATAATGACTTGATTGATGACGGGTAGCTAGATCGAATCTCTATCTAGGCGAACATTTAAAGGCAAAACAGTTATTACACAGTCTGTTTTAACAATTTCAACCTCTGCTTAAAGCAAATATAGAGCTATTAATACTAGGAAAGCAATGATGCGACACGTAAGAAAATGATATTTTGAAATTGCAGCAATGTATAAAAGAGTCGAAAGTGAAATTGAACTATGCTGTTGGTTCTATAGTTTCTTGTTCTACTGAGTTGCATGGTAATGTAAAAGCGTAGTATCTTCGGATATGAGAGCATTTAGAAATTAGTCACTCATTTAAACATGAGTTACACAGATCAATTATTACTGGATGAGAAAGAGTTATTTACAAGATCAAAAGTCAAAGCCGGACAATATGACATGACATTAGAAGAAAAAAAATTAAGAAGACAAAGTGGATAAAATGTATATAAAGAAAATTGATTGTGATCTTGTGGATCCAACTCTTGCGTCTGCCGATTATGACCAATTATTCAATGTTCAAGGACACATGGTGATTTACAAACTTTAAATAAAAGCGATATCCATTATGAAAAAACAATGATTTATTTTATTCAATGGTTTATACAGCAACTAAGGTGTGCATTTGCCATTAAGTATGCAAACCTCTTACTCTTTTGACTGTTTTTTAATCTTCGATTAAAATACAATTAAAAAACCCACTAAAGGAACAAAGAAATAAAAGAGAATACACAATAAGAAAAGGAACAGTCTGCCCTTCACTTTAAAACCAAACAAATAATCAATTAAACTTTAAAGCAATTGTTTTCAAAAACTGATTTGTATTGAGTTTATTTAGCTGGTAGAGATGTATGAATACGTATATATTTGTAAATGATAGAGCTGCTAAACTTTTAAACTCTCAGATCTTGTACGAGATAGTTCTAACGCATTGATTAGTACATACCTTCTGATCGACACATTAAACATTTTAGAAATTAAAGAGAGACTACTAATTGACTTTAAATGTAATTAGATTCTCTATTGGACTATTGCCATATAAGTTAGATTTAATTCTACAAGACCAGAGAAAGCTATGGTGAAATAAATGCTGAAAAATAGCTGGTAAATAAAATGTCTGCTGTATCTATATTGCTTATCCAATTTCACCGCAATTATTACAATATCATTAGAGGTTTGAAAATATATCAATTAGTACTCGAAATGGCATCACTGGTGAAGTTTACTTCAAAATGGAATCAATGATGATGTTTACTTCAAAATGGCATCACTGATGAAGTTTACTTCGAAATGGCATCATTGATGGTGATTACCATGTTAAATTATTCAAATTTTGATGATAAACTAATATAACTGTAACAAAAAAAAATTAAAATATGATGCTCATAAGTGACATGATGCCAAAGCTCCTAAACGATACAATAGCAAATGTACAATCTTATGCGCATTACAACTCAAACGCTTTAAGTAGTGATTAGAAAAGAAGACGTAATATGCCGAATAGAACCAAAGACACGTATCAGTTAACTGTACTGCGCATGCGTATTTCAGGACAAATTGAACAGATTCTGAAACCGGTCATTATTCAGTTAGAGAACAAAACAAATCCTAAGCAAGGAATTTGCAAACATTTGTAGACAAAACACAGTCAATAGCAGACAAATTTAGAACGGTTGATACCAGCCATTCTAATACACAATCATCCCATAAAATCGTCCCACCACTACTACATTGGTTCCTAACAGCTTTGATGGTCTCTGGTATTATTCCAAGATGAAAAGTTGATAATGGTCCCAAAGAAAGGGTACTATGAGATCCCGGTTCAGAATTACATGTGGAAAATACACTCATAATTATATTAATTCGTACACAGAACAAGAGATAGAGACTAACCATTATTTTACATAATAACAGAGTGTACTTCAGAAAGGGGGTGGGGTTCAATTCTAATCTGGAACCTTGACATAATGCATCACATCATCGGCACTAGAACACAAAGGAGAAACACATATAACAACCAGTACTCGTTAACCAAGAAAAACTTCTAACAATAGCCATGGCACCCAGTACTCGGCACGCATGGAACAATCACGACAAAAGACTCGTTATTGGCAGAGCAAACGTGGAGGCATCACGTACTTTGAACCAAGGAGACAAACTCATAATAGACATTAGCAAAACAAGGTGCATATTGCGATTCCTACAAAAGTGACATATATGTTTGTTGGTATCAAAACATTGTCTTACACAATGAATGCTCAGTACAAATCTAGTGTTGTCAAGTATCAAATCATGACTAGGTATAGTGCACACAGTGACTGATACAGTCGTGACTTACCTATATATTGGCATATCAACTTTGTCAGAGCTCAATCTTAATTACAAACCCGCCAGGTACACGATACATAATACTGTAGTATAATCAATATTCGTGGGGCGCCAATTATTGATCTTTTCGTTGTAACCACGAATCTAAATCCCCAACGAAAAATGAGCCACTTAGGATGACCCACCCCGTTTTATTACAGTATTTCATTCCTAGAGATTAAGACAGCTACTTGTATTTGATAAATCAGGGTCAGTATTGTAATTTGATAATTAAATATTTGCTTTTACATGTGTTTGGTTTTTTTTTACTCCTCGGTCAGTAAAGAATGGTCGCTTTGGGATCAAATAAAGAAACAATTCGAATGTAGATTGATATAATCGGGTTATTTTGAAATCATTAATTAAGTCTATCTATCTATCTATCTATCTATCTATCTATCTATCTATCTATCTATCTATCTATCTATCTATCTATCTATCAGGAAAAGCAAAAAACATGAAATATTTCAGTTAGTTATGTTACAACAAACTCCAATCCACTATGTCTTTCATCTGGGTATAAAATTAGCATTTATTGTACAGCTTCACTGATATAAAGAATATACAGTAACATATAGGTTGGAACCATCCTGGTGTATGGGTGGCATGTGAGCGTTATCATTTGTTCGTGACACTTTTAATATGATTGATTTAGCTTAAGACGGATTACTCTGCTCCAAAATGTAAGTACATGAGAAAGTAATTGGTGACGTAGCTCAGCTGATGGAGAGTCTGACCAGTAATCTAAGGTCATGGGTTCATACCCCCCCCCCACCCGGGACAGTCGGTATTTATAGCTTTGGCATATCTTTGATAATGTCCATTAGCTCCCATTTCCTTGAGATGATATAGCAAGTAACGTGTGATAAACGTGCCGTTAAAGCAGTGACGTAGCAACCGCCTAGCAACCCACGCAAATGGAAAGTGGGGTCCCAAAATTCCCATAAAAAAAAATTTTTTTGTATCGGGAGAGGGCCCCATAACTAGGTTTTTCCGGGGAAGGGTGGGATTAGTGCTGAAATGCACACAAATAACACACACATAAGTCATACGTAATGGCACCATAGTTTGACCAACGTTGTAACACACTCGTATAAATGCGTTGAAACGGCGTCACAGTCATACAATAATAAATATACCTTTTCCACCTGACAAAACTGATAGGATTGTGTTAAATCGAGTATTCGTTAAAAGAAAGTATTTAAATGTTCATAACATGTCATTAAATAAGTTTCGAAAATATTAAATCAGAGTTAAGACTGCATATGTGACTACTTAGTCAGCAAAAGCTGATAAGTTATAGAGCGATACCTAACAGAAGTAATTATTATGGAAATTTAGTCTTAAAGACATTACGTATGTAATGTGTCTGCACCAACATTATTGTCTTTGTCTGAAAAAAGCTGAAAAAGTAATTACTAACCCTCTCCACTCCTCCAAAATGAAAAGGACATTCTCTTTCAAAACTTGCAATTCCAATTTGTCTTCCCCAATTTCAAATTCTACAGTAACTATCATTTTGTGAATCTCTCTCTCTCTCTCTCTCTCTCTCTCTCTCTCTCTCTCTCTCTCTCTCTCTCTCTCTCTCTCTCTCTCTCACACACACACACACACACACACACACACACACACACACACAAAGGCGTAACACAACGAAGGCGTCCGGTAACACAAAACGTGATAATCACACGTCTTTCATATTCATTCAATAACAAAGACCTAACAAGAACGCTAGGTAGCAAAGGGATAGTAATCTCACCTCATTCATGGTCGATATCATTCGAATCGCGGTTTCGTATTGTTCAAAGCATTTATGGCATGAAAAGAAATGCTTTTTCTTTGTACTTTCTTTTAACTAAATAATTTAGACATATTCTTTAGCTGTCCTTCCATACGAGTATGCTGAGTAATTGACGTTGATTTCTCTTGTGTTCGTTTCATTACTATAATGGTCTAACACTGGCTGAAAATAAGTGAGTCGGAAAAAAATCTTTGGAAAAAGCTATAAAAAAGGAAAAATACAAACAGAAGGCAAAGTACCACCCCCGCTCTGGTTCGACGATACCTCGCAAGCCTTGAGAAACAAGCTGAGCGTGAAATAAATGTGATCTCGGCAATTAGCATCAGTTATTAGTCGTGATGGGATATTTACACAGATAGTGTTTCAAAATGGTTTGTTAAGGCAGATGTCATCAACAGTGGTAGAGATGCTGGGTTTTTTTCCAACAAATTGTCAAAGCTATGCATGTGTATGTACCCGTTCCTGGGTGTAAGTATGTCGGTGATTTGGTGTTATGTAGTCACAAATCGTGTCTCGAAATGAAGTCTTCTATATTATGGCCTCTGTTACTTGTGTGATTTGATCCCCATAGAATGTTACAAAAATGCCCGAGTAAAACAAAGGACGCGGGAACTTGTTGAACACGATTGTCTAATTCGTTTGGTACTAGGTTAGTGTTTGGTGGTGCGTAAATAGAACAAAAGGTAATCACACGATATAGAGTGACGCTTACAGCAATGGCTTGCAAATCTGTGTTTGAAGGGATGACGCTATGAGGGGCTCTATTTTTCACAACAACAGAAACTCCACCTGAATCCCTGTCAACATTTTGAAAGTAGGTGTTAAACAGGGAGTAGTTTGTTTTAAATGTGATGTTATCCGTATCTTTCCAGAATGTTTCCTGAAGGCATAGTACTGCAGGATCACGTTCGTTTAAAAGCAGGAGAATATCACTGTAGTTGGCTTTAAGTCCACGATAGTTCCATTATATGATGGTGTTCTTCATTATAAGTTTAAGTTGAAGATTGTGGTGCTAAGTTAGACCTTTTGCCTAGGCAGTCTGTAAGATTATTTGTCTGGAGAAAGTACGGGGTGTATCTTTTGCTGGTTGGACTGAAACCACATTGAGTATATAGAGCAGTTTCTTCTGCATTAATATTCTCAATGTATCCAAACATGTTATATAGTTTGATGGGGTCGTCTGACCCCTTTTGCTGCTTATTTCCTTTAGATTTGTTTTGATTCCTTGGTGAGTTCGGTTGTGGTGTGGTATTCAATGTTGTTTGAATTTATGCAGTGTTTTTATGTGGCTGCTGATGTGGCGTGTTAGCGTTTAATGTTGAATCGGGTGCATCTGTTAATGTTTGAGCGTCCTTCGTTGTTTTGGGATTGTTTTTTCACGACAGTTGAGAATGATATGCCCGGAAGGAATGTTTTTGCCTGTGCACCTTTTCTGGACTCTGGATATGGAATGTTAGTAGTGTACTTTACTCTGTTTCTCCTTCTCGTGTTTCCAAGTATCACATTCTTTGGAACTGGTGTGATGTTCCTTTCCGCAATTGACACAATCGGAGTTGCTCTACACTCAGATTCCTGATGAGAATGGTCTCCGCATCGGCCAAATGTTTGAACTTTTGAGCAACGGTCCTCATGATTGCCATATTGCCGACATTAATAGCATAGAATCAGGTTTGGTATGTAGATCTCGACCTTCACTTGCAAAAAAGGCAACTTTGACCACTTTAGGTACTGTTGGTTTTTAGAAGGTGAGTACAATAGTGTTGGTGTCCTGCAGATTGTTATTACGTTTAATATGTATTCTAACGACTGCAGTGACACCTTCATTTTTCATCCCTTCATAGTTATCCTTGTCGCTGACTCCAGCCAAGTCTCGACAGCGTATTACGCCTTTGGACGTAATGAGTGTCGCATGAGCGGATGAGGTGACTGGAATATCGTTTGTTTGACCTCGTTTCTCACACTCAACAAGGAGGCAACACAATTTTAATTTTGTAACACTTTTTGGTGTGCCGATAGATCCCTTAATAGTCTTTTCAATTACAAAAAGGAGACAGTGCGGCAAGCTATTTTGAGGCATCCGTAGACTGTATAACCATGAAGCGTGGAAATTAATCTACAACTACATTGTTCGTCATCAGAGTCAGATAAAGTTTTGGTACGTTTTCTTTATTTATTTGTTATTTTTTTTTTACATTTCCATGTTGGTTTCTTAAAAAATAATCACCCGTGCTGCCCGCCCACCATGGAGCCCAACAATGGAACACTTTTCAAATGCCACAGATACACAGATGATATGCTCAATCGATACAATTACCTATGATTGACCTGTGAAGTCACCACCTCTTAGGGTCTGTATAATTGCCACCTGATTGACCCGGGAAAAGCTAAAGGGATAGACTGTTGGGGCAACGGTGGCATCACGAGAGATACAAGGAGAAATAGAAAGGTAATCAAGTAAAAAAAGACTTCCTAGGGCTCAGCGTTATCAACCGATATGTCGAGACAGGGCTCATCCTGACCACCCGTCTTGGAAAAGTAGAGGCCAAAGCAATTTATTGCATCGGAAAGACTCCGCTCCACTATTAGGATCCTTTCATCCACCGAAACAGGATGCAACCCACGGAAAATAGGTTAACTCTACTTAGTCGCCTCTTAAGTATTGAGACACGTACATCGGACCAATTTTACAACCATAACCCGCAGGGTGATGTTTTTAAAGAAATATTATCTCTAATTAATAATACGTAATACCACTGTGAAGCATTTGATGACATGCTCAAATCTACATTATATATGCAAGTATACAAACCTACACAACGATTTCCTATGAGGCGTTTTTTTATACTTTCATCACTGGTCAAGTATGACTTGTTACCTGTTTTCTTCTTCACAAAGAGGCAGAGGAAATATTTGCATGGAAAGTTTAATTTCTTTGAAAACGGCAATATTTAAAAATGTAACAGTCGTCAATGCTGCCAGTAATCCATCCATGTATGTGATACACATGGCATGCCTGTCCATCACCGGTGTTAAAATTGATTCCTAACTTTACAGAATATTTTTCTTTAATATAATCTATCCTACCTACCCTCATAAAATAAATAATTATTTAAATAAGATAGACAACTTTCATAACCAGCTGGACATAATTCGATTAACTATTGAAACAAAGTGCAAATACTTTTTGTTAAAAAAAAATAAATGGCCATTTTGAAAGTAGATGATGTTAAGTTGATAGGCAGACGACAATTCTGAATGATGGATAAGGCCAGAAGAAACGTACGCATTCTCCGCTCCAATGCATTTGAAACCAGCGCTGAATATGCACTACCCATCATCTATGAAAATACCATTAGTTGCAAATAAATTCAAAGTCTGCATTGGCATAAATGAATTTACATATTATGGCAGGTGAATCGCTATATTTTCTTTCTCCAAATGCTTGAAAGAAATAAATTTGATTGTGAACAGTTAACAATTAGTTAAACTTGGTTGCTAATCTGTAAATGTTCGAAGTAATTTTCATATTCCTAAAGTTAGTAACGTTAATGACAGACAAAAACAACTAAACAATCATCTTTTGTTAATAACCCGCCTCATTTATGTTACAGTCAGATGTATTTTCACGTGAGCTATTAAATACTTGTACAAAACACCACAATTAAATACTTTTAAAAAATACATTATATTCAAAATATATTTTGGCTTACACTGGGAACTTACTAACTTGTGGTTGACGCAAATCTTTGTTCAGCAATCAATTATTTTATACCTGCAATGATAATATTTGTTCTATATTTTTGTATTATTAAATAAAATGAAGTATCATATAACCATTTCCTGAACGGCGGACACGGTGTATACTTTATATTGCATTTGAAAATGATCAATTGTTTTGTATACTCCATGGACAAACTGTACAGCATAGTTCCACTTATTTCGTTTTTAAATTAATAGTGCTAAAACTGGAAATAAATAAATCTGAATTAAATCTTAATGATATTTTGATTTACCTTACTCTGTGCAAATTACTGTGTTAGCAAATTGTATTTTAGCTAAATGTGTGACAAAATGCACTATACATATACTCGAATGTTTCAATTCTCACTCATGACGGGCTGTCTTGTACCATAATTAGGCGTTAAATCCTTTAACTATTCTTTATTTGTATACAACAATACATCTACTTTATATTCGTAATAATTATTGCATAATTTTCTAATACATTAGCAATGTTAAGTAAAATCAAACAAAAAAAAAACGTTTCTTAATGTCTCTCAATTTATTTTCCTTTTTCCCCAGTCACCACATCAGCCTGCGATAGAAAATACAATTATATTTGTTCAAGCATAATGGAGATGTGTGTACCAATAGCACAACAAGAACATAACGTCAGCTCAAACTGGGAATTTAGCTTTTCAGTATCATCACTACCTTGATCCATGAAATCATTTTGAAGACAAGTTTGATCAAAAGATTGAATACCTATTTGGAGTTGGAAGTTGCTAAATTGGGCATTTATTTCTAATTTCCAGTTCCAAGACATGTTCAAGGTAGTTTGTTGCGATGAAATAGAAATCTGTAAATATAATAATTATAGACGAGTTTCATTTGTATCACAATAGCATAAACAGACAACAAGCCATGAAATTTAATAATTAATATATTTATTTTTTTTTTTTTGTATACAAAACAGGGGACAGAAAAAATACCTTTTTAAATATAATCCTTCCTTTAACCATTAGGATATTGTTTGTGAATTTGGTGATCACCAGGCAACAACCGAAAGAAGACGAGTTCACGTAAATGTGATTTATATGATTCACCGGCTGGTACATGTACATCTTTGTTGACACTTTCTTTGGAAAGTAAAATTTACTGGTTTATCTTTTTTCTTCATGATAACCTGTGTTCATACAAATGTATATTGCTTCACAATTGTATTACCATTATATACAAATTATGACAGTAATCATCCCATTATAACGTGCTTACTACTTCTATGTGTCAGGGGCCCCGAGTGGCCAAGTGATCTAAAGCGCTTTCCGTTACGGATCACTGCCGTCTCACCTCTGTCTGCGTGGGTTCGAGTATAAGATTCGGCTAATGTAGTTATGTGAGAAAGCTTACCAGTAGCTTCTCGTGGGTCGGTGGTTCTTTCCGGGCATTTTTCTGGGTTCTTCCTCCACCAATAATATTAACCTCCATGTATAGCCTATCTTGTGCTGAAAAATGGCGCTAAACCTTAAAACAACAACAACAACTTGTATGTGTAACGTCATCGACATGGACTGTGAAGGAAGTGTCTAAACCCTTTTTATTTATTTTTTAAATGCGTGTACTAGAATTTCGTTGTTGGCGTACAACTATAACCAGGGTGAATAATGTATATTGTGTCGTGTTTCAAAATAGTGAGTTCGGTCCATCCTATGCCACACGTGCGAAGTGCTTTTGATGAGATGAACCGAATGCCTTAAATGCACATACAATATATGTGTATAAATACCTCACCGAATGTAAAACTCTTTACATTACGAATTGTCTTGTCAGTCAGTAGTCTACTATAAGGACTCGCAAACTTCCATCTGTAGAGGTACGTATGCTTATCATTTCTCGTATATACGATAACACTATTGTACTACCGCGTCTATTTTTTGCATGTTTTGTAGCTTTGGTTTACGCATTATGATGCACACGTTTATATTCCTAGATATGACTTAGCGAAGAATTTATATTAAAATAAGGCTAAATTTTTAAGTAATGTTTAGTACAGTGTGACTGTTATCGAGGAGGCTTAGGTTTAATTCTGAACTTGTTATTTTGTAGTTATTGCGCCGGTAATAGTATCTGTATAATTTACCATGCATAACGTAAAGTTTTTATGCCCTTGTCATATATATATATATATATATATATATATATATATATATATATATATATATATATATATATATATATATATATATATATATATATATATATATTAGTACATTAGTACACTGTATTGAATATGTTTTCAGCTGTTCAGTATCTGGAGTGTCCAGTATCTAGAGTGTCTGGTTTTGTCCGGTGTTGTCCATGGTCTAGTGTCCAAAGCATCTGAAAAGTGTAGAGTTGTCTTGGGTGTCCAGAGTGGATAGAAGGACCCGAGCGTTCCAAGTATCGGAATGATTGAGGTCTACGTGGTGCAAGCTGTAAAGCCAATCACAGGAATTATTCGCAGCAGCTGTGAAGCTGAACTTTAGCAGCCGTGGAGCTGAAATAAATTATTCTGACAAATGAGTGTATATCTTTGCAAGTACTCTTGTAGCCGTGGGTTACATTTTATGGTTCGTAAAACCCATTGAATATTTCGGAACTGTAAAGATAAGTTATATATCTGTTCTTTTTCATTTGCATAATTTCACTATGAAGGAATTCATTTTACTACATGAGTAAAATTCTACTTTGTTTGCTAGCTGAGTCAACTATATTCATCCATCCATTTTTTAGTCACTGTGAATAATTCACGCCTTGTTTTTATTTTGTAGAGTAATTTGTTTGTATTTTTCTTTATTATATTTGTGCGTTATTATGTTAATAATCCAATATTTGGATTCATAATTTAACTGCTCATTCAAGTCATTCTTTATTAAACATTGTATTTGTATCATCGTCAAAAGTGTTCTGTTGTGAATCCGAAAATCCCAACCGGTTATCTTGTTACATGGACAACCACATAAACGTTTTATAAAATAAACGATGAATTTGCATATAGTGTGTCTCGGTTCGTTCTAAAAATAATCTCTGTCCCCTGTGACTTACCAATTTATACATTTATGTATGAGACGAAAAGGAAACCCTTCAACACTTTATACCTCCCAATTATATCGCTGAGATAATCAGATTTTTATCCATCGCTTTCTTTTTCCCTGATTAATTTTATCATGATTAGACGCATTTACACTGAATCAAATTAACCCCGCTCTATTGTTGCATAAATAAATTGAGACATTCTAACATTCTTAGTTTTTTCAACTCTCTAGCCGACAAAGAATGAAGAATAACGTGGAAACAAATGTCTTATTCACTTGTAAATAGGTGCAGACACATCATTATTTACGTTGTTTAGAGACTTCCACTATAGTTTGAGCGTGTAATTAAGTGATCCTCTATCAAATAAAGCAGACATTTGGATTTATGATCTTCTACTGGAATCTTAAATTAGGGGAAAATTGTTTCGACCATTATCTGCCTGAGCATTATGTGGTAGCAAAGTTGGGTCTACGTGGCTTGCAATTATGTTCGACTTTTTCATATATACGTACGGCATTCAAATATGTTCAATAGTGTTTTCTCTTTAAGTGGCCGGCAAGGACAACGAAGTATGCAGCGTTTTTAGGAACAGTCTTGTATAGTTGACTGTCTTTTGTACTAAAATGCTAATATGACAAAAGATAAGATCTCTAATCGAACTTATTGACCTAGATAACCAAGCGCACAAGGTTTTATCAAATATATTACAAATATATCGACACAACGACAAGGTGGCGAACAAAGAGAGAGAATTATGGTCACGTGTTATCTTGGCTATTCTTGTCGCTTTATCTGGATGCGATCCATTCCGTAAGAGAAGAATAATTAAAGGCACAATATCCATTTGTTTTCTCGTCTGGTTTTCCACACTTCAAGATGGCAGCCAGAGCTTTAACTAAAAATACTGCGTGAAAACATTAAAAACACATGTGTTTTGTGGTTCAACTTGGTTCGGATATAGTGTAAACGGAATTCGTTTAAAATATTAACGGTAAGTTCAATTAAGAAAGACTGCGTAATATCGTGTCTTGAATTTATCATGAACTATAAAATATCTCAATCCAGTCTTTCTTCTATTTATAATTACTCTTGAAAATTACGCCATTTATTTGAGCCACGTGACTTCCAATGAGCACAGCTAGAATTACAAGATATAATTTCATTTGTACTAATTTTAAGTTACGGTATATCTCCACAATACATGGTATAATGAACAAAAAAGGCAACACAAATATTATCTGATCGAGAGACAGAAAGACAAACGGACAGTTTTCCATATAGAGACAGGCAGACAGATAGAAGTAGGGGGCCGAGTGGTCTAAAGCGTTCTTCGTTACGGGTCACAGCCATCTCACCTCTGTCTGCGTGGGTCCGAGTCTCAAATCCGGCACCCCCAGTTCTTCCTCTACCATTAATACTGGCCGCCATGTATAGCATATCTTGTGCTGAAAAATGGCGTTAAACCCTACAAAAACAACAACAGATAGAAGTATACATATATAGGTTCATACTGCATTCTTTTCTTTCTTCTACCTGTATGATTCCTTTAATTAGGTGTTTATTAGCCGTACATGATGTACTTACGTACTAATTTTCGTTTTTACGTACACGAGAAGAGACATACACAGACGTAAAAAAATGACATGCACATGCGAAACGAAACGTTTTTCTTAATACAAATAGCCAATATGTTTGGCATAGCCATAGACTTACACAAATTGGTGTAATCATCAAAACCAGCTTAAGTGTTGTCATTCAATTAGTTAAGCATGGACTAACTACAGCACGTATTGACTTTCCAATGCCCTTTACCTTAAGAATTACGTTTTTCACTGACTTTGAAAAGATACAGCATACATTTATAAAAATTGCCCAAAACAAGTCAACTACAACTGCATGTAAGAGTACAACTAATGGAAAAGATTATACTATTAAAAATGTTGTTATATATTTTCCTTCAAAAAGTATGTAGATTGTTACTGTACTATACTATTGACCACGTTCACATTTATCTAAGATCATATCCCCACCCCGCATGATCACGGATCTTCCTTTGCTTGAATGTAGAATAAGCTAATTTTATGAAATTAAGTTAAGATCATATCCCCACCCCCGCATGATCACGTACCTTCCTTTGTTTGACTGTAGAATAAGCTAATTTTATGAAATTAAGTTTTGTAAGGCAACTTATACATAAGAATCGTGCCAAATCGTAGAAGAAGTTTTAAGTTTTATCAGTTACGTTCCTCAGTTTTTAGATTTAGAATTCAGCCTTTATAAGCCATGGTTATGTTAAACAGACGTACATGCTCAGTTTTCTTTTTCATGATTCTCCTACATAGACGTACATAGTATTCTTTTTCATGATTCTGCTAAATAGACGTACATAGTTTTCTTTTTCATGATTCTGCTAAATAGACGTACATAGTTTTCTTTTTCATGATTCTGCTAAATAGAATTACATAGTTTTCTTTTTCAGGATTCTACCAAATAGACGTATAATTTGTGCTAAGTAACAATAAATTACAAAATAACTCCATGACGAAAGTTGTTTGTGGAATTTCACTTGAGGTAATTCACCTTAAACTGGATTTATCCACCCCCAGTCACTCCGCCAGTAAAACGTGTCAAGCGTTGGGCGTTGTATTGTTGATCTTGTTGTGTATGTGACTACCATTGTGTATACATATATGACAACCATTTCTACTCGTGGATGAGTTTTATTGCGACATTGCCCTTCTTCGTATTATTATTATTATTATTATTATTATTATTATTATTATTATTATTATTATTATTATAATATTGTTATTATTATTGTTTTTGTTTTTGTTATTATTATTATTATTATTATTATTATTATTATTATTATTATATTGTTATTATTATTGTTGTTGTTATTATTACTATCATTATTATTATTATTTTGTTATTATTATTATTATTATTATTATTATTATTATTATTATTATTATTATAAAACATAATAACGATTGTTAACTAAGGTATTTTTACTGTTGTATGATTTGCTCGCATATATTCAAACCTTCTCTCAGGCTTTTTCTCAGCAAGGATGTACCAAATGACATGAAGAACCATATACATGTATATTGCCCAGTTGTATGAAATAATCTGCCTGACGGCTAATTTGCTTTAAAACACGCTTGGATCTAATGTAACAACCAAGCAAACAAAAAACAGTCACGGCATGTATGAGACCCACTTAGAATGCGTTTTTGTTGTCAGACAGAGGTATTCACTGAAAATCATGACAGCGTTTATTGTACTACGCTATTAATTCACAGTACAAATAATTAGCTAAATGACTTCGGTTAACATGTAGGCAAAGAACACACAGATAAACTGCTTACAATATAAAGAATTTATGATTAATTGATGGATTGCATTGTATTTAGTACCATACAATAGGTTATATGCAAAATCCTTTAAAATGATAAATGGTTTCATATCGACCAGCGATATCAAAACCAAATAGCTGAAAGTAACACGGTAAAATGGTAACGTTAAAAAATAAAACTTTCCGATCAACAGAGGATGCCAATGATTTATGTTAATTAAGACAGATGAAAAGGTATTTAAAATAATTGACGGTATTTACATTACATCAAAATGCTCTAGGTGATGGCGTAAAAGTTATAGCTTAGAATAAATGTTTAATTCCTTCAGGAATTCTATAATACAAGTGAGGATTTTTGTATTAAAAAGTTCCTTCATGTCATACACGTTGTAATACTGATTGCGCTTAAGTTGCAGGTGGAAACACTGTCATAAAGTGCTTAACAGTGAATGTTTTGATTGCAAGAAACTCACTCTGGTGGGTCTTCGCTTTTTAGTAGGGCACACCAATCTCTTGCTCGAACATATCTTAGAGGGAAGAGTCCACTCGTACTTTGAATTCTCTGTCTGAACGTTTGAAATGAAAGAGGGCAGACATCCTTTTAGAACTAGATTGTGCAGGTCATTTAGCATCTCATACTTCCATGTTGTGTCAGAGAAATCAAAGAAAGCGATGCTTTTAGATACTATACGAAATAAAACGACATGTGTATATGAAATCATAAAAGGAAGACACTATGTGTAGTGGAGTTTATATCATGCAGTCTCTTTTCAGCCAGGTGTTCTTCAATTTTGGAAAACAGTTTCGGTCAATACTGGGACCCAAACGTAGATCCTAATTAATTCATTCACCTTACAATACTTCAGTTAGCAAAAAAAGGCAAATTGGACGAAAAAGTTGAGCACTGTATTTATAACAACTCTACAGCTGTTATCATTCGAGATACCAGAAGAATAAGGCTTCAACATACAGTGTCTCTGTATCCATGTATTCCTTTATTCTGTATCTGGGAAGTGCTGAACTGACCTTATTAGTTATTTAGTACAGTTCCAACTTTTTTAATTGATGATAAATACTATTGACAGATGGACCAGTCATATAAATAAAAAGAAGCAACGTCCGCATGTTCAACTCTACATACGTGACACCTACTCATCCAGGCTAAGATTCATATTCTTTCAGCCGTTTTAAGGAATATGTACTAATGCGTATCGAGACATAAAGTTTGACCGCTGTGACATTATTGGCTTCAAAACCCGAACATTTTCATTTGTACTGAAAAATATGTGTTAGTACCCTGTGAAATCCGAGCATGTTCCACTTGCCGATTGCTAGGGCAACATGCTAACTTCAAAAGCTAATACATACTTATCGGTCTATAATGAAGATGTCAACACACTTTCATATCGAACATTCTTTTAAATAGTGATTTTTAAAAGTACAAGTGGGCTTAACTCTATTGCATGTGCGAGCAAGAGATGTGAGTGCCCAAAGGTAGGTTTTTATCTGTGTGCTATATAACATCAAACCAATTACATTACCAAGTGTTTGGCTCCTGGTGTGGATTGCTTCCTAGATGTTGATGATTTCATAATTTGTTATCGATCGAAACACATGGGGCAAATGATAGACAAATGAAACAAAATATAAACAAAATTCAAACTGTAACCACTGTCAATGGTTTCAAATTCTCAACAAACAAAACACATGATGCACCCATTACTGTCAGCTACGAATACATCGTGATGATCCCAAACTCACGTTGGACGGAATACCTACCTATACCGGATGTTGAGAAATCATATGTTTTAGGTATTCTCTTCTACACATAAAAAACACTTTTATTCCACACATTAAGAAATTAAAACCTAAATGCTTGAAAACAAAACAACTCTTGATTTACTCAAAGTAGTTGCGCACACTGTTCTTAAACTATATATAACGTTTATTAGACCCATGTATTGTGGTTATGTTGTTTATGGTTCCGCCAGAAAGTCATACTTTAAGATGTATGTCCCAATTTACCATCAAACAATACGAATAGCATTGGGAGCATTTAGGACATCCACGAGCGAAAGTCACCTCTATCACATTGGAGATAAACATTACCTGTATAATATGCCCTAACATTAAGATCCAACCATGTCAAACCTGCTTTTGCTTCTGTTTTCCAGCTCAAATATTAACCAAATGATATACCTAACTTTGGTATCAGAATTCTCCCAGTCTTGACAGGACAAAGCGAAAAGTATTTTGTTTCCGTAGCAACTCCCTGGATTTTTAAAGAATTCCCAATTAAATTTTACTCTGTATGAAGGAAACAAATCTGAGACAAATACTTCCACTTTTTTTTTTAATAAGAAACTTCTCTTCAGATTTAAAAACTACATAATTTACATAAACGGCTCCAACGATGACAAAATGGCTGCCGCAGTCTTAATCAATGGAAAATAGGCTACAAAAGTTCGCTTGCTAGATGATGCATCGATATTTTCAGCCGAAAAAGAAATATAGACATTGCCCTGAAATATAAAAGTAAATATTTTTTAAACTCTCCTTCGATTCACTAACAATACTTCGATCACTTAACAGCAGGAAGTTGTAAAACTCATTACTGACTAAAATTCTCATTAAACATTCATTGATGTGTACCGCTCAAATTAGTATGGTTACCCAGTATTAAAAGTAATGAAAAGAACAGGTCGCGGTACTAAAATAATCATATCTCTACAACCATTTCATTTTAAACCTGGCATGAAAAAATCCTAATTTAGTAAGTGGCAGGAGGTGTCATCAACGAAGTAAATAACAAGCTTCATATAATCGCACTCAACGCAGGCCACTGGTCTCCTTTCTACACATTCATTGGTATTATGAGAATAGAAATTGGTCATACATGTATAACCCACTCCTACATATTAAAAAAGTGAGGAAGAAATTTAGACCGTTTCTTGCAATATACCCTTCACTTTAAAAGCTCTTTATGATGGATTGTCACTACAATATTCTGCACAATAAGGAATTGTGTGCTTTTCTAAATCTTTTGTGTTTTAAATTTCTTCAAGGAAGTTAACATTTATCAAAATTTTATCTCGTGTGGAGTCCATCCTTTCGGAATTTAAACATTTGTTCCGTTAAACATCCTAATTTATCTTTTTATAATAAAGTTACTCTTTTTATGCACACCATTTTCATCCCCGTTGATAGGAACCTTAATAAATTTTCATAATTATCGCCGCTGTGTTTTGTACTTTTATTGCCGACTGGCAGCAAAGAATGATAATATATTTAATTTTATCATATTACCTTTATTGTGGCGCTATGTAGCCTTACACTGATGGTGTACCGTAAATTCCAGAATCGGCCAGTCTCTCTGTACCGAATGTTATGAGAGAGAGAGAGAGAGAGAGAGAGAGAGAGAGAGAGAGAGAGAGAGAGAGAGATGTCATTTAATTTAAAATCACATTTCACATAGATTCTGAAGAAGGTTAAACCCGATACTACTACAACTACTAATAGTAGCATTTATAATTGTAGGTCTACTGTGCAAAACTATACATATTACCATAGAGTTGTTCTAAGTATTTGTAGCTCGAATTTCGAATTTGTCAATGTAATTTCATTCTTTTCATACATGTCTCTAGATACTCCTAAACCATCCACACAGACAGCCATGTTAACAAAGGGGAATTATACCAGCAGCAATAAAGTCAAATGTACGTAAGTTTTTAAATCCTGCTATTGAAAATTAAACGTTCAGATATTTTCTGAAACTTGTGTGTGTAACCTTTAGCTTAAATAAGGCAATCATATTTTTAATTAGGGTATTAATCAAGATATCTTCCTTTCTAAATGGGAAGGCGAGTCCAAGAATTGTCTAACCATCCTTCTGTATCATCTTCCTTGCCTACCTTTTGTCGTAAGTATATACTTATCCAACTACCTACAAGTCTACCTATCTACTTCAACATATTACGTGCCAGGTTTCGTCTGTCCTCTTTAAAATTCACTTTGCCAAAAGTATCCTGTAATATATTAAAAGCTTACGAAAGAAGAAAAGGAAATGTGTCGCATCTAATTTGTCATAATACACATTTGTTTTTATTTTTAATACCGCCTACGAATTATGGTGAAACTTGTCGGATGTTATCGACAGCATTGACGATTGCCAGTGTTATATTTTCGCATTACTTCAATTTCGAAGACAATATTGCATGTAGTCATATCAATTATTAGGTCATGTTCTAGTGACTGCGCTATATATTTTAAGAATCCTTTGGCGGAGAAGGCGGGATACAACGTTCCAGGCAATTCTTTATATCAGTTCTAATTATGCATCAAACAAGGAAAGAACGTTCCGAACATTTAATTTCTCCTTTTTTACAGATGCGGCTTTTTTGTCAAGCACCATTCCGGTCATATTCTATATGATCTACATCATGAATTCTGACTATTACATTGTTGTCGAAGGCAATACGGTTGGTGTCTTACGTCCTCCGTCAATGGCATCCCAGCCTTTTCTCTGTTATACATACAATGGAAGGTTGGGGAATCTTATGTTTGAATTTGCATCACTGACAGGAATAGCCGCTTTAAATAACCGAACACTCATTATAGCAAAGGAGGATCACATATACAAAGTATTCGATTTGAAGAACGTGACAGTTCTTGATAATAGGGACGTATGCAATACATTTGAATTCATAGAAGAGGCTCTGGGTTGCTGCAAATTTGACCAAAAGCTTATGACCCTTCCAAAAGGCAAAAGTTTTAAAATCGGTCTGTATCTTCAGTCATGGAAGTATTTCTACCACGTTCAAGATGAAATACGGCGACAATATCAATTTAGGGATCATATTAAAGAGCAAGCAAAACATATAGTAAACACGATACGAGCAAGTTATATCTACAAAAGTCCTAAGTTGGTAGGAATTCATATACGAATGGGTGATATTGCAAATGAAATGCATAACTATGGTGGACTGACCATAGCACCAGAGGGTTATATTTACAAAGCCATGGACTACACGCAAGCAAGATTTTCAGATGTTATATTTGTTGTTGCTTCAGACGATTTGCAGTGGTCCAAGGTAGTTCTAAGTGCAAGAGCCAATTATAGCATTTATTTCCTCGAAGAAAGTATAGCACCGGAAGTGGACCTTGCTGTGTTGGCATCGTGTGATCACGTGATTCAAACTGTTGGTACGTTCGGTTGGTGGGCGGGGTTTCTGTCGAAAGGTGTGTCCATTTATTATCCACATCCAGGACGTATTGGATCTTCAGGAGAGGGCAGATATAACTATGCAGATTTCTTCCTTCCAAACTGGATCCCAATAGATGTGTAACAATACATTTGTTTGAATTTCTGGGTTGTTTTTAATTGATTGATTTTTTGTATACATTACACGATTGATTGACTGATTGTGAATTTTACAGCCCACCAGCACTGGAAGGCTATATAGCACCACAGAAAATTTGTGTGAGGAAAAGGAACTGTCATGAAAGTTAATTATAAATTAAAGTGTGTGTGTGTGTGTGTGTGTGTGTGTGTGTGTGTGTGTGTGTGTGTGATTTGGGATTTTAACGTCGATTTTATCACTGTTTCATTCATATCACTACGATGCAGTTTCGTAGTTTAGAGCGATGTCTAGTAATGGGGCATCGTGTCGCCGACATATGACATCATGTCACACCCCGCTCACATTATCCTGAAACCAAGCTGACCAGTCCTAACACCAACCACTTAATGCTGAGCGCATATCAAAGGAACTTTGTAAATTGTAACAAGATATGAGAAATTAAGGGTGATTAACATCACGAATAATCGTTAGAAAAACTGATAAAAATAGTACTGCGAACAGTAAAATGTTAATGTTAACGTCTTTCAAGAAAATTAAAATGCACGACCCATTTACCGTATCAAAACATTCCTTCGTATGCTTAACATTGTAGTAACGATCGCGTGTAGGTTGGAGATCGAAAATATGTCATAAAATGCTTCACAGGGAAGGGTTCTTTTCAAAAACTGCGCTTGGGTATGTCATCGCCACAAATAGGTGTGGAGTATTTTAGTATGACCAATTCTAATTCTTGCAAAGACAATCTCGTCCCTAAACATAGGAAGGTCAATCGCCTGGGGTTGGCTTGATTATATAGGGTTTGAATCCACATGATCATTCCACAATGCCTGGCACCTTCTAAGTAATACCTTTTAATAATATATTTCAAATCAGTATATGATATTTAAAATCAGATGGTTGTCGAAAAGTGGTTTATTTTAGCAGCGCGGTCTGCATTTTCGTTACCTTTAATATCGACATGGTCTGCATGTGTGATAAGAATATTGGTCATTAATGAGTTCTTCGATATTCCTGTTCTTTAAGGACTGGAGAACTGGTAGCAAATCGAAGATAAGTCTGAAATATCGATGCACCATCTGACAAGCTTTTCTGTTTTTGATTTTCGCTAACGAATACTGCATCAGTCATTTCCTCAATCTCGTATCTAATAAGTGTAAATTCTTGCGTAATTCTTAAATTCAGCGATGTCCTTATACAATTTATGACCAATGGAAGGATTTGTCTCCGTTTTCCCACGTCGTGTAGCTTAAAACATACTTTGGGTTGTTAAACCAACGAGAACAGTGTTTCGGAAACTGACGAGGTTTTGATTTTTTAAGTCAGTTTTTTAATTGTCAAGGCTGGAAGATATTCTAATGCCAAAGGTATGAATGACATTTGATATTTTTGGTATAATGTTGTGTATTTGGGTTGGAACAGTCGCAAAAGCAGGTTCAAAGGGTTGAATGTGAATGAAGCATGCTGTGTAGAGAGTATTTCTCTACAATGTGATAGAGGTGGTTCATTCGCTTGAGCCATAGGGCTTTCACATACGAATGTCGTAAACGCTCCCAGTGCGAGCTGTGTTGCTTGCTTCTCTGGGTCATTCATCTTTAACACGTTTTCGCTGAGACTTAAACAACACAGCCATAATTTGGGTCTAATACAAGTTAAATAGGGGCGGATAAGGATTATTCCATCAGTACACGAGAAGATGTGATCTACAACACCAAGTAAATCGGGAGCTGTCAAGTTCTTTATGTGTGTTAACTTTTCTATCGAAGACAGTACCTGAAACTATGAATGTTCAATAAGTGGTATTAGTGTTCCCCCCAACATGAGTTTATGATGATGTCTTCGACTGACAGAAATATATTCATCGTTTTTTAAACCTAGATGTGATAGGGTTTTGCCTCCAGAAAACAGTCTGCATCATGCATACGTGGGCAGTGGTCTAATATTTTTGTAGACTCAACTGACATGTCAGATGACCGACTGATTAAAAATGTGTGATCGGTAACGGAGAGCGTCTTAGACCACTCGGCCACCAGGGATCCAAAAATAAATCTGTAAAACGCTAATAAACAGTCTAAATTCCACGCGGAAAGAGACGTTTAATATGTATTGTACACAGAATCCAGCTATCACGAAGACCTAATTAGTCAACAGAATTTTTTTAAAAATTAATTTAAAACAATAGACTGGCAAGAGAAAGCAACTCGTAGGCAGAAAAATGTGAAATCACATTGTGTAATATATCCAGGAAGCAAGAACAGTACTGTGCAACATCTTTCAATAAAACCTTGCAATAACTCTTGTAGGACCCACTGCGGTCCGATTCTACCAGTATAATTTGTTAGGGTTTCTTTCAAATCTTCCAGGATTGCACTGTGAAGCCCTTGGCATTGCTGTCAGTGCTACTACAGTACCTCTTTACTATGTGGACGTTTGAAACCTTTAAAATGGTGGAGATATATTTTAAAAAAGGCATATCAAATCAGTTGATTTAGAAACTGTTAGGTCACTGGAAGTTAAGCATTTGGATCCTTTTATCTATTCTTAATTTACTTGCTAGGGCTCCGAATGAGGCTTCTTAAGGATACATAACTGGATGACACGCCTAATCACGAAATATGAAAACTTATAAGCAAAGATAAACAAAATTAAACACAAATAAATGTAGCACAGTGTCTTAGGTACGACAACTATTGTTGCTAGTTTTTTTTTTTAAATGTTAATTATAATGAGTGCAAATAAAGTAAGCATTGTGTCTTAACATGAATAAAATATGTCTGTGTCGTAACTGAAACATACTGAGGGTGAACCTACAGTAACGTCAAATATTTTTTTTTATATTAAAGATCAATCTTTGTTCCACTTAAATGTTCGATTATTTTAAGTCGCATTGTACTTTCCTTTAATTATCGGAAAGCTCTCTCTCCCCTGCATGATAGACCAACTGGTTACTTAACAGCAGAGATTGTCCTAATTAAAGACGTGGTAGGTCTATTGTTAGAGAGTCGGACATGAGCTAACCATGTTGTGACGTTCTCTGTTGCGATAGACATGACAGAGAAGTGTATCTCATAGGTTGGGAAAAATGAACATCTCTTTCGTTTGTCAGATTTCATTGCACGAAAGTCAAACACAACATAAATAAAAACTTGAAGAATACAGATCAAACCATTGCATGTATAGTGAATGACAAAAGTTCCTAATACAACTTTAACGTTATTTCAAGATAGGGGGAGGGGGAGAAAAGAGACAATGTATTTTCATATAAAA
This sequence comes from Unio pictorum, assembly GCA_030141615.1. Lineage (NCBI taxonomy): Eukaryota > Metazoa > Mollusca > Bivalvia > Unionida > Unionidae > Unio > Unio pictorum. Next base: position 1,286,258 of record JARLTB010000185.1, on the reverse strand, counting down.
GAAATTAAACAGTAGATGATCTCAGTAACGCCAAAATCTCCAGGTCAATTAAAAAGCAGTATGTGTGGTTCTGGTTATCCCTACCTAATTACAAAATAAAATGGCAAAATACCCCTCCTCCCAAACAAATAAGAGAGGAAATGATACCATTAACAAACTGATGCAATTACGATCGTGGATGTAAATGACGCTTTTTATAATTTATATACTTCATTTAAATCCGTTCAGACCACAAATAACAACAACAACAAAAAACGTTTGTTCCGAGCTACGCTAGTATAGAGAAGACTTACTGTAATCAGAACCACGCATTATTTATGTTGCCTAATACTTATTTAGTAATACCAGTAACAGGCAGAAAGCAGAGATGCTGTAAAAAACATTTGGGGATATATTCTTTTATGGGAAGCGATCTATCTCAATATGAAATAGAAAAACCAATTAGCAGTGTGGTTTGTGATTTTCTTTTGACAAAGCTTGCTCTAGTCATTCATACATGAACATAACATTGAAGGGTATATATGAGAAAGGACATATCCCTTAACTGGCAAAGAAATTAATCTTATCAATAAATTTCCCATTTCTTAACATCTAAATGAAAAATTGCTTTTTTTAGGTTCAAAGTTTGAATAAGATAACCGTCAGGATCGAGTTTTCGGTCAGAACGAATATACTGTAATCGCTTACATGCATTGTTTGATTTCGAAAATTTGGAACCATTTTCTTCGGCCCGTTTCTGAAATATCTTTATGCTCGTCTATGGTGATGTTCAATATTATGCCTAGTCTGTAATCATCAGCAGATCAAAATGTCGTTGACATACAATATGAAATCAGTTCCTCGATTAAGGCATGTCACTGTGCTCTTCAATTTGATGTTTTGTCGTTATTTTGGGATAACGCCATTTCTGAGCGTAAGATACACTGGACATGATGGGCAGTATAACTGGTGGAGAAAGAACCCGGTAAAACTCCATCAAAAACCACCGACCCACGGGAAATTACTGTCAGCTTTCTCACATATCCACATTGGCCAAGGCCGAGACACGAACCCACACGGTCACAGGTTCGATCAGTGTGATAATGTGTTGCCCCGGGATACACCCTCCTCTTTAGGATAGATTTCAGAAAAGGTACTACCCACCATGCATCTAAAGTTTCTATATTTCAAAACATTGATGGTAAATTTGGGTAGGTGGCCTCTTTTGACCTAGCTGGTCTACCTCCATGTGGTGCCGTACACTTTCTTCAATTAAAAAATTAATGCAATTAGTAGTAGAGGAGGTTAACAGATCAAGTTTCCAAACAAAAATAAGGCCTCTACGGAGACCGAAACTATTTCAGACAAACCGAAATTATTTCAAAACGAAACTATTTCACACACACAAAAAGAAGACTACTACGGAGAGAGAGTCTCCAGACAGAGTAAATAGACCCGGCGCCGATGGCGCTGCGGAGACAAACTGTTTCGGTGTTATGGTAAAAGTTTTTAGGATTTCAACCGAATATTTGATCAAGTCCGATACGCTATCTTGATCTAGGGTCATGTAAATTTATCGTTACAAATCCATGTGGGATTGACTGAGCGTGACTAAAGAAATTTCCTAGGAGATTATAATCCATATCTCCATTGCACCAAGTCTGGTGAATATTTCGTAGTGTATGTGTGTCAACTCCATTAAATACAGTAAGAATATTGCAGTTATCTCTGATCACTTTTGGTATTTGTGTATGTCTCTGAGTGATATTTCTCACCCAAGCGACAGAGAAATCTAGCTGTTTTGCTAACCTTACTTTCCTTATCTCAGTCTAGTCATCTCAGAGCAATCGTCTCAGTCATGGTGTCCACGACTCAGAACTACTTTTAACAAAAGAAACCCTAGCGTCTTGTCTTCTGCTATGCCATAGTTGTTCTCAAATAAAACAACAACAACAGCAACAACAACAACAACAACAAAATATAACCAAAAACATAGTTACTTAAGGTCAATCTGTCTTTGAAAACACACCAAACAAAAACATTTTCATAGAGACAAATACACACACGCATACTATCTCGAGGTTTTGATATTATGTTAATTCGTTCTAACTAGCATGGTCAAGTTTATCCTATATGCAGGACTAGCTCAGTACATTTTCAGATTATCATCATTCAATGTAGCTAAAGCAACCGAAATAGTTGTAAACACTTCGCGTGAAACATAGTATATACTGTTAGTAACATTTAATGACAAGTCTCGTGGGGAGACAAATAATATAACCCCTAGGCTGGGATGTCATTGTCTCGGTCCAAACCCCAACATAGATTCTATATATATCACATCAGTATTTTTATGCCTAACTCTGGAAAATATCTATTATTTCCATCAATAACATCAATAAATAATAAATATATAATTTATCCCATTTCATCCATCTCGTTATTAAATTAAGTAACAACTGTGTCTTGACACTTCCAGATCGTCCAATTATAATCATGCGAATAGAATTTGGTAGCGCTGCATGATGCTTAACTGGTTCTCGTGTTTTTGTCGCCGAAAAATTAATTACATTGATGTTATTATAAATAAATTATGGATCTATATTGTGTGAAATGTAGGACGCGTACACCAACAATTGACCCAATACCTACCACAACTAAAAATAACAGAGAAGCTATCACAAGCAAGTGTTAAAAAAAGGGAGGTGATATTGCAGCCAAACTAGTAAAATTACCGGGAACACCATGGTCAAAATATCCAGGAGAAAAACATCTTCTAGGGTATAGTTATTGTGGACCTGGAACCAGACTTGACATCAGACTCGATGATCAAAACCCCAACCCCGACCAGGTGAATATCCAATAAGCACTATTGATAAGGCGTGTCATGCTCATGATGTTGCTTATAAAAGCAGTAATCTGCAACACAGACATATCGCAGATGTGAAATTGATTCATGCGTTAAATTCTATCACTGATAAATCCTTCAAAGAATATTTAGCTTCATGGTTGATAAAATCGGCGATGAAAAGTAAATTAATGATGGGTGCTGGTAATTAATAACAACATGGAATCTATTTATTATTCCCCAACAGGATACTGGAGGAGTAAATCAGCAATCGGTAAACTCGCTAAAGCCGCAAAAGTGAAAAATACTACAGCAAAGGATTAGTTATCAAAACAGGCGATATGGCAGATTTATCTAACACCACCTAAACAAATTAACTTCTCGCATTTTGATGTCAGCGTCCCTAATGATGTTCATCAGGCTGATATATTATTTCTGCTGCATGATATTGTTTACAAGTATGCGCTAACTGTAGTTGATGTTGCGAGTAGATACGAAGAAGCAGAGCCGCTAAAGACAAAGTCATCAACTGAAGTAGGTTCTGCGTTTGAAAAAAATTATCAACGAGGTCCTCTACAGTGGCCAAATCTACTTCAGGTTGATCCTGGCAAGGCATTTCAGAGAGCAGTGTTATCAACAATGAAGCATCATAATGTCACCATCAGATGAGGACATACTGCACTACATCGCGATCAGGCAATTGTTGAACGATTTAATCGGACACTTGCTGAGCGGTTATTTGGATATCAATACGCGGAGGAATTTATTCAGGATAAACGATCTCGTGAATGGGTCAAGAGATTACCGGGTGTAATTACCGCGCTAAATAATGAAATTACTTGAACAATTAATATGAAACCTAACAACGCGATTAAAAAAAGTATATAACTATACAAAAACCGCAAAATGATTTTTCAAAACAGCGAATACTCGGCAATTTCACTGTGAGATATTTATATGAACCAGGAGAGCTTGAAAGTGATACAAAAAGAGCTTCTGATCCTATTTGGAGTGTCATTGCACGTAAAATATCTAGCATAACCAGATCCACGGGTAGACCAGCAGTCTATAGATTTGATTCAGCTGCTCCTCAGCGCGGATTTACGAGTAAACAATTACAAGTGATACCCGAGGATACTCAATTACCACCGCGTGGTCTTAAGTAGCACCTCTGCGTCTGTTGCACTCAAGACAAGTCAACATCACATTATCTCTGGTATGACCAATACTGCTATCTTTTCTGTCTGCGGTAAATTGGCGAGGATCTTCATCCGACCAACACCAATGCATTATACAATTACAACTCGCTCAGTAATTATTCTGTTGTTGTTTCAGCGTACTTATAAATTCAGCATCAATATCAAATTTTCTGTTATTTTTTTTTTGTCCTGTTGTTTATAACCAGCGAGTCTTTTCTGATTATGTCATTGTTGACAATATCACTGATTGTGGTGTCATTAGCATCTAAAACAGCTCTTCGAAGTTGATTTATTCTTCGTACTCTGGACACTGAGATAAACTAGATTTGACCACTCGATGCGATCATCTACGATCCAAACAATCGTATCGGGTATAGTCAATCCATGCGAAGAATGTATAGTCCTGCGTATCCTAGCTTCCATGGGGATTTATCAGCACGCAATGCATCTTCGACAACAATGATATCAACCAACACAATATCATTTAACACGAGAATTTGATTTTCACTTTGTCCAGGAATATCAATTTCGATATTCTTGTCTTCGTGAATCCGAAGGCCTACAACACAGCGGCACTGGAAGTGTTGCGAATATTTCTTTATGCGTGTTAAATAACTTCATCTGAAGTATGTCTCTGATTATCTTTCTACTTGCCACTATCAAATCGTTTGGTCTCCACGCTTCCCAAAAATCATTTAATGGGGTTTCTGAAATTATTTCACGCGCTATTTCACACTGGATTTTATCCTGTTGTAATCTGGTTAGTTTCTTAAACTCTTTTAATTCATTATCAAGTGATCTATGATCAGTATTAATTTCTTCATAATAGTCTACAAAATTCTTCAGCCAATTATGTGGAGACAAACCAACAAATGGTGGTGGTTGACCATAATCACCACACATTATCACGGTTGCATTCGCTAGCAATAGCCAATTAAGAAACATTTGTAATACATCTAACGACACTGTGCATATCTCATCCCAAATAATAATTTTTCAGGAATATATTTCTGGCCCATTCTATCAGGAGTCCATGCGTCACCTTTCCATCTAAATAAACTATGATAAGTGCAAGCATTAACCCCCCGCTGTTTCATCTCTCTCTTGCAAGTCTGTGTGTGGGTGTTAGCACAATCATGTTTGATTTTCCTCGAAATAATTCAATCACACGAGTCGTCTTTCCTGACCCACCACAGCCGTTTAAATAATTGGTTTTATATGTACATATTGAATCGGATATCGAAGGTGCATTAGATAGATTGATATCTGAGTATTTATCAAGTAATTGTTTTCAATCGTAACATCTGCTAATTTAGAATAATCACGAAGTATTTCCTTTTTAATTCTCCATGATCCCCAACTCTCGTTGGACTTTGTAAATTTAGCCACTGCTTCGCTGTGTTTTACATCTGTGTAAAATGAATCAGTGGCGATTCTAACCGCGGTGTCAGGAATCTATTTATCATCGATAGCAAATTGATAGAAGCATAGACGCCCTTAGGTATGTATATTGAGGATTATCTACATCGTTGTAAGTAACAACGGTACCTAATTTTGTTCCATTGGATAAGAAAGCGACTTCACGATTGACATATATACCTCTGGATGTTGTATCTGCGATTATAAAATCGTATTCAGCATCATCTATAATTAATCGCGACGAATATCGCTTGTGGTCATATTTTCCGCCCTGGGTGAATTTACAAATTATTCTTCTACCGAGATCTTTTGCGTGTTTATTTCTAACTTCAAATTTCTCCTTGGACCACCTAACGATATATTCTTCGTCAAGATCAGGGAATTGTTTTTTTGTTTTCGCTGATTATACTATCTAGACTATCGGGTTGTGGTAACCAGACTTCAGTCTGCGCGTGATATGATATAATTGCTTCACTGACAATCAGCGATATCAGTATTTTAGAATCAATCATATACCGTAATAACACTATTGGCATCCAGTGTTTTTCAGAGATGTGTCTACCAAACCAAACATAGCAGCACGGATGAAGGCCTTTAGCGAATTCAAATGATACCACACGAACAAATCCGGTTAGATCAAAATCGAGTAATGGCCCATTAATCGCAACACGGGTCATTTCGTATGTAGGATGCCCAATCTTTTAAAATACTCAGAGCATTCTCCGTACCCGAGAAAACTCCCTGGATAACACGCAACCATATCAACCGAAATAACATTTTCGGGGTCATATTTGGTATTCCATAATCCACTATGACCATAATAACACAGCTTGACTTGACATCTGAGAGAAATTCAGCTCTTGTTGGTTTCCATAGATTTTTCTTTCTCGCGACATGAGCTGCAACTGACGGAATTGTAAAACAGTTTGTTAGTAATAATTGTTCGTCGTGTTCCGTTGAAAAATCACGAGCTAGTTTTCTCATCTCGTCGTGAAGAGCTTCAGTACGATATATTTCGCCGTTAGGTCTTACAAATTGATCGAATTTACACTCTTCGTTTTCAAATCTCTGAAATAACCACACTGACACAGAATCGTTTTTACTTAACTCGTAAATAAAATCAAATAATTTATACCCCCAGAGAGTTCCAGTCCGAGAACTCCACGGGTAGATATTTTATGGTCCTATCCCGCGGAAATATTGTTACTGCGGAGGTCCACGCGTGTGCATTAGTTCGGCTACATTTTGCATTGTAACACCGCTCTCCCTAACTGGTAACCCCCATTCATTTTTTTTTTTTTGCGTTTTAGATCCGTCAATTTGTTTCCACGGAACGCTTTTGTAAAATGCTCTATTATTCTTTCGGCTACACAATTCAACGACGAATGTTTCATTGTTTTTAATTTCTCAATACTCGGTTTATCATTTAACGGATAGATCCATAAACAACCGCGGTCACGGGATAAGCTTTCTCGTAATACGGTTTGTCAATCCCAGTCAGCATTCCTGGTCTGGCATCTTGACTCACAGTGACAGCTCTCTTATCTTTCAGGATGGGTTCAAATTTGTCGCGGTCAAGATGCAAGATTATCACTGCTGCTCTTTCGTCGTTCATGGTAGCATCAACGTCACCATCAATTCGAAATGTTGACCAATAGTGAGATGCTCCATCGGGCTTGAATTCATTAAATACATCATGGATTTTACCTATCATGCTTCTATCACTTATTAGACCCTTTTTGGTGCATCAGTGGTTACCCTATCGAGATTTAATTTAGCATTTTTCCAGGGTTTTATTTTCGATAATCTCTCGAACTCCTCCATATTATAATTAAAACAAGTATTTAAATAAAGAATTATATATATATAATGAATCATTGTAAGTGGCTTATGATAGGATCAGTAACTGCTTGTAACAAATCATGCAGAAATGAATTCTGCGGATATCATTCACAAAGCGTACGGCGTGGAATCTTATGTCCGTTACCCTGCATACGATGTAGGGTTCATGTGAGAGGAAAATCGCAGTTGTGTCTGAATTGTGGTGGTAAGCAATATATGGAACTAAAGCGCTATTATGATAAGTGGATTAAGGACTCCACCCCTGACCCTGACTCTGTCAGCGTCCCTGACAAAATCATAAGAACTCCTCAAGACTACATTACTAGATTCCCAAGTAATAATCAAACCAAATAATTAATTAGACAAATAATATACTGTACATAAATGAATCAAGAATTTCAACCACATCCTACGATTAGCAATTATGAAGCATCTCGTGATGGTATTGTCAGACACCGCAGGCTGAAGAAACCAGTCGGTGTTGTCAAGAATCATGGATAACTTAGATTTACTGCTGAGGGAAAAGGTATCTCAACCATCGGATAGTATTTCAGTGCTACAATGGATTGATCAAAGACGGTTTTGTAATTGATCATATTGACGGATGTACCCAAAATAACAAATTGGAAAATCTACAAGCTATCACTCAGAGTGAAAATACCAAACGCGGCAGAACCGGTACTTCTAAAACAGTTTCAAGGAGGCCTGTCAAGTTACTCAATATAGCAACTAACGAAGAAAGAGTATTTCAATCAATAACCGAAGCCGGTAGGTATTTTGATATTTGCAAACCCTCGATACAAAAAGTAGCAGAAAATATTACTAAATCAGCGCTTTAAGTACTCTGTTGTACTACATGTACACTGCATACGCTGTTTTGCAGGTATGGATTATTCACACGGAACGAAGTCTTTTTGACAATTTGTATGCGTTGAAATTCTATCATACCCTTCCAGGTATGTTATTTTTTTGGTCACGGAGACTTCGTCACCGGTTATCATGGAAGTAGCTTTGTTCAAATTCAAAAGAATTTTCGGGGGTGGGTGAGCATGAAAGATTTTCCGTTTACTGCTAGCAATTAGAGCATCCATAGGATTTTTACATAATGATTGGAGAATCTTTGACAACTAGATCAGCTCGCGAGCGATTGGCCGCAATAAAGAAATTTATTCCTGTAAGAGATTCTGTCAGACAAAAATTACAAGCACAACAGGAATTTCAAACTGTTTTGCAACATGTACTGAACAATTATTTAAATCAGTAACCACGGCAACTGGGATAGTTGTTACTGCTACTGAGAAAAGTGTTACTGCTACTGAGAAAGCTATATTACCAGTATTTGAAAAAATAGCAAGGGAAACTGAACACACACAAAAATCCCTAAAAACACTTCCTGGTGATAAAATAGCTGCTACACAACCTGAACCACCTGAACAGTAAGAGGAGGGTGATATTGAACAACAACAAGAGGGTGATGTTGAACAAGAACAGGAAGGTGATGTTAGTAAAACTCAAAAGAGTGTTTCTTTTATAGATAAATTTACAGAAGGGGCTAGAACACAAATAAAACAATTTCAATATTAAAAACCTGTGATTATAACGCTCTTGGTGATTTCGCTGCTAACAGCTATCATTCAAGAAGGGTTTTTTTAAGAGACAAGTATAAAGATAATAGAACAAAACGCAATGACTGGGTTGATTGGTTATATAAAATAAACAAAGGGATTGGTCGTATAAATACGAAAGAATTGGGGTATAAAGAATTTAAAAGAGGAATTGATAATTATTATATGCAACAAGAAGAAATAAAAAAGAAAACAACTTGAAGAACAAAAAAAAAAACAATTTGAAGAACGACGTCAAGCACGGATACCAAAAAACAATCACTATCTGATCGAGAAGAAGGTAAGGGATATCATGGTAGTGGTCTAGTTCGTTGTCCTAATAATATTCTCGGGGACATACCACGATTATAAGTTCTCGTAGGAGGGAAACGAGCTGGAAATAACTCACCGGAAATAATTAATGAGGCAGCTAATATCTGCAGACGACTATTTGAGGGTGGTATCATGGATATTAGTGTATACCGAGAGTTTATTGATGAATTCGCGGATGGTTACCACAGTGACTAATCGCTGAAATTGCTAGCAATGAAAATCGTTTACGATTTCGCGATTAGATAAATAGCATTTAAATAAGATGATCATACACTACAACCACAATAAACCAACCATGACCTACGCAGTAAATTCAAGATTGACTGTTTATAAGGCTTATTATGGAGATGGTCTCGGTGATGTCATTGAAGGGTTATTTACAAGGATGGCTCTAAAAATAGCACCAATCGCTAAACAGTTATCGATGAAAGCTATTGATGTTATTCGTGATAAGGGTATTAGTGCTGTTGGTGATGTTGCCGGGAAAGCATTTTCCGCTGCCAAAGAAAAACTTATGAAACTACCATCTACGGAGATTATGCCTGCGAGTATCAGCAAAATAATAAATAACGCAGTGGATCAAAAAATATCGCTGAGCAGCATCCAGGAAAATATTACTGCAAATATGATAGCGGAAAGTGGAATGACAAAGTCATCAATGAAACATCTAATATTTTCACGATTTAGATCAAGAAATATATAATAAAATGATCAAATCGTCACCTGATACAGCGTTTGATATGGATGCCCCAGTGCGCAAGGATGATTCTGTACGCGATTATCAGTATTATTCCTATAATGTAATACAACCAAATAGTCGATCAAGAATCGAACTTCAGGTCCAGGATACCAGCAAATACTTTCTACCCGCTGAAGAATTTATCCAAGTAGAAGGAGAGCTTGTAACAGCTGTTAATAATGTTGGGTGTTTTAATAATGTTATCTTGGCGCTATTTGAGAGTGCTAGATATATGACTGATGGAAGAGATATTGAATCTATAGAATGCGATGTTGATGTTGCAACAACAATAGTGGGGTTAGCAAGATATTCTGATGATTTTACAAGAACAGCAGGTTCATATATGATGTTCTCTAAGGATACTAATGATCGCGCTTGACATATATCGTATATTATAAGACAGCAAACGGATCGTGGTACTCATGCTGCACCTCCTAATCCTGCTGTTCCTCCTGCTCCTATTAATGTCGAGGATATGATTATAAATACTGATCCTGATTACATCCTAGGGTTTGCAACACGCGTATCAATGTTGCAAGGACGGCGTACACTATTTTCATGCGCGATTCCACTATCTCATATATTTGGATTTTGCAGAAATGTTAGAAAAGTTATCTATGGAGCGAATCATACAGTAGTACTCGTGCGAGAGGGTGACGATAATGATGCAATCTGGCGTGATACTTGTGTTGATGCTGGTATTGTAAATATAACAAAACTCTCACTGTGGATGCCAGTGATGACTCCATAAATCACCACAGAGGAAAAATTACTATCATTTATGGATCATGGAGGAAAATCATTGCTAAGTTGGCTAACAACAACCACGGATTCTATGGAGTCTTCTGTTAACGGCGTATTTACATGGCACATGGCATCAAAACAGGGTGTTGCTGCACCGCGACATATATTTATTGCGTTACAGGATAAGACGCGAGTGGGTTCACAAACACGCAGCCATATGATATTTGATAAACTCGGTGTTTCTGAAGTCTCGTTGAGGATAAACGACCAATAAGAACTATATGAGGATATATTACTTAATTACGATCAAAACGAAATAGCACGCGCGTATCATCGATTGCTGACATTTATGGGACGTGATAATAATGCAGATACTGGTCTGCAAATATCACAGTTAGATTTTAGAAAACTATATCCCATCTACTACTTTTCATTGGAACATCTTGATTTAACCAGACAATCAGTCGTTGATATACATTTCCGAGCTCGTGTACCTCTTCCGATTGCTTCAGCTCCACCTATCAATAATTACAGAGCAGTTGATGTTATTCTCAATCAATGCTACTCGAAGGTGTTGGTGGACGGATGAGAATAGTTCATGCGCCAGTAGAAAACATGTAATTATGTAGACAATTAGATCAATCTCATATTAAATAAAATGTCATATAGTCGTGTTTGCAATTGGATTCAGTTAAAAAATGTAGAAATGTAGAACTACGATCTCGCTAAAACAAAATCAGATGTCTGGTGGTCAGAATAAACTATCACTGACAGCTCGTCAGATTAAACATTTCAATGATGCTTTCAAAGATAAAAAGGGTGTTCAGGTCTCTCTCTCTCTCTCTCTCTCTCTCTCTCTCTCTCTCTCTCTCTCTCTCTCTCTCTCTCTCTCTCTGCGTCCGCGATCAGAGACATGATAAGATCAGGTGGTATATTTCCACTTCTCGCTGCGTTACCAGCGGTAACAAAAGCTGCAGCGTTAGGAGCTGTTGATACAGCGGCAGGGATGGCACTAAAGAAAGTAACTGGGTGGGTAAACAACAAAAAAAAAGGAAACGATCAGGACAGGGTCTAAGACTATCAGGAACGCCTCATTCATGGTACAGCGGAAACGGCCTGAGAATACCAGGGACAATTTAATAACTCCGATGTCAAATTTTGATTTACTCGATGCTACTAAAAAAACAAGCGATAAAAAACTTTAGAGGTGTTTTCATGTGAGATCAATTACCAAAACAACCAAACAACGATGGAACCGGTATCATTAATCTCGATAACAGCACCGGACCTGGAACTCACTGGGTTGCATACGCGATTGATCCGCGTGTAATTGTTTCTTTCGATTCATATGGATTAGCGCCGCCTAAAGAATGTATGCGTTATATACATCAATTAAAAATTCCTCGTTGGTATTCCACGCTGCCAACACAGAAAATGGCCGACCCACCAATATGCGGCATAGAAGTATTATATGTCCTCGACGCTATTTCATCATCAACTAAACCACCTCATAAAACCGTACACAAATATACGAGTAATCGCTTTTTAGATAGATCTTAGAATATAATGATTGAAATTTGGGGAAGATCTCTCTCTGATCTGAAAAAAACCCACCACGGAAATATCTGCAGCCGGCGATGTAAAAAAAAATAATCGAAGATGAAATATCCGAGATGCTAAACCTCGCAAGTGTGGATCCAAATGAAATAGTCGTATTTCAAGATCTTGAGGGAAGATCGAAAACGTGTAATGTTTCCCTTGATGATATTTTGACGAAACGACGCGACGCAGCTGAAGATACTATCGCATTGTTTTCCGATCAGGGTAGGCTAAAACCAGGTGTTCTCGTTTCAACGATCACAGATAAAATATCAACACTCGATAACAATTATATATCCTCGGCGAATTCATTGAAATCACTCAATGATAAATATGACGACCATATAATTGTATTTAATCAATTTTCTGAATTACAAAGAAATATAGTTGACAAGATTGATGCACAAATATTAAATTTCTTTGGAAATCCACCAGTGACCACACCAAAGCTAACAGAGATAAAAACCGCTATCACAGAATTAGCAGCATTACAATCTAGATATGAAGATCATGTCGAGAAATGTTCAACTTTTCGTAAAAATCTCATTGAGAAATTCTTTGGAGTCTCATTAGATAAACTCGACATAAAATTCCTGGATATTAAAAAATCCATCGAAGAGATTAAGAAAACTCACGAGGACATCAAAGAAGGTTTCCTAAGATGGCAACGCGATTAGATAAAATCAAAATTTCTCATGAGAAAAATGTAAACTCGGTATATACGATTCAACACGGATCATTTGCGTGGACACCACAGACTAACACATTAGATATTGTAGCTACCGTCAAAGGTATTTATCGATTAATACTAGTGTCACCGACTCAATTTAATATTTCATCAGCGAGTTCAACCGGGGTCAACAATATGATATCAACGATCATCGACAAGGAAACAACTGAACGATTCACAATAACATTCATGGATAATAATTTGGCTAGGGTTTCAATAACATGGTATGTAGAATTTGTAGCGGATTTAAGTAAACAGCTTAATTGAAATTGCTCTGTTATTGTAAATAAAATGACAACAATGTTGCAAACATCGCAGCAATATCGCTATGATCAGGTCAGAGAATTTCAACAAAAACTAAAAACACTTACCAAGGAGTACCAAACAAAAATAAAAAAAATATCGGCGAAGAATTACCGTCGTTGATGTTACCGTGTACTCGGTATCGGGTGTAATTACCGGGGCTGGTATTATAATATCTTCAGTGACAATGGTTTCCCCGATAGCTGTTCCAATTTGTATATCAGCGGCGACAACAATCCCTGGAATAATTTCAATAAAAACAAAAACAAAATATCATCATGTAGCCAGCATAAACTACAAGACTACATAATCAAATTTCATACTGTGTCCAACGCAAACTCGCAATTATCCTCGATGATATCGTCCTCCCTCGATGACACATTAATATCCGATAGTGAGTTTTCCGCGATGGTCCGCGTTTATGATTCCGCGATGTCAAAATTAGAAAAACAACACGAATATAATGGCAACATCGCAAGAACTACTTCAACGAATAGTGGAAAATACAACCCTGGTGAAAACCACCATGATCTCAATAACCTCAACCAATCCTGAATTCAGTGTGAATTTCCCTACTGCGATTCCGGTGAAGGAGATAGCGCTGGCACAATTACGAGTATATCACAGTTGGCCAAATATTAGATCACAACCATCTAGTGGTCAGCAACCAAATAATTCCCTGGCTTTCGCGAATAAAAATAAACCAGACGGAAATCCAGACTGGGACGTTGTTTCCTTATCATCAGTGTCTTACCAAATTGAACAGATCAATAACGAATTACAGCGTAGAATAAAATCTATTACGGGAAAAGAATCAAAAATCGCTATAACAGTTCATGAACCAACACTATCATCCGCGATTGAGATAAACTCATCCGGATATGCCGTAGACATCTATCAGAGTTCGATAAGAACTATACTGGGATGGCCTGAAATCCCACCTCGGACATCTTATCAAATACCAGAACCTAAAAACTCTGATTATGTTACGGATATACAATCATATCATGAAATCACCCCATCATATCGAAATGAATTGTCTGATATAAAAAATGCAAAATTAACCGATTGATTTACATTTCTTGATAACAATAACATGCAATGGGATTTTGTTTTTGAGAAAAAAAAATCGATTCATTTATTATCATTGCATTTACTATAATATAATTGATTATTTTAGCGAGATTAATCTATTACATAAAACACAACTAGAACGACTACGAAGGAGCTTCCAGGAGCATCTTTTAGATATAGCGAGTTCACGTAGCGAGATCATAAAGCATATTAAGATATTAAATCAACTTGTATCCAATATGGAATATATTAACAAACGAATAATTCAAGTAATAATTAATGACAAGAACGGAGATAAACAAAAATTCCTAACCGGTTACATTATCACAGAAGCTGATTTATCCGAGTTCAAATTTCCTGGGTATAACGCAAATGAGCTAAAAAAAAAAATCTGTTAATGATCTTATCTCGGAAAACTTTTCTTAGATACTCACCGAATTGAAAAAAATAACACAGCCACAACCAACCATCCTCAAACATAATAATGATCCAGATGGTGGTGGTAGGCATATTGCTCCTGAAAATGTGAACATATCCTCGGTGATTGCAGTAAATTTAGTGTGAGATGCCATGGACGGAAGTTATCAAATAAATCTCGAGAGATCAAATCAAGCGCAGCAGGGATATATTTTATATTCATTTGTACCAACTGCTCCTCCAGGATTTTTAATAATTGAGGAACCAACAAATTTGGTGTATATGAGATGTCATAATAATTCACTAACAAGAATTAATTTTAAACTAACTGATCAGTCCAATAATTTGATTGATTTACGAGGAGATATTTTACAAATTAGTATATATGTGAAATCCTAAAATCTTTTACCATAACACCAAAACAGTTTGTCTCCGCAGCGCCATCGGCGCCGGGTCTATTTATTCTCTCTGGAGGCTCTGTCTCCGTCGTAGTCTTTTTTGTGTGTGTGAAATAGTTTCGTTTTGAAATAATTTCGGTTTGTATGAAATAGTTTCGGTCTCCGTAGAGGCCTTATTTTTTTTTTGAAAACTTGGTCTGTTCACTTTGAAGAGCCTTTTTGAAGGTGATCGTCAGGAGGCGATGCAGCATATTGTTAGTCATCCGACAGAAAATCAAAACGAAGAGTATAGTGCAACATCTTAATATTGGACGTGACCACCCTTTGCTTCGATCCAATCTTACTTATCAAATAAAACCTGTCGGAAGGTCTTATATAGAAAAAATAGTAAGATCGATGCTTGACTATGAACCGATTGTGTACAGATCATTTTATAAATCGTACCTTCAGCAGTTTGATCCGGTATACACGATTAGAGACTAAGACTCTGTTTTGGTACAATGTACAGTTCCAAATCAGAAACTTTACGTACTGAACTTTAACTTTATCTCAGACGTCAGAAACTGGATCTTCAGGATGCTGTCAAATTATATTCTAATCCCTCTAACCCCATCCCATAAAATGTTATTCTGAGATCAAACATTATTCTTTCAGAATCCATACGTATTTCATATTTTGGCATTTTGATTCGTATTCCTTTAAGAACAGTAATATCAAAGTTGCTAATAATGCGAAATTCTATATTCCCAAATCACCACCGTGGTTATCAAATTCTGTCAGAATAATATTTGTCCATTGCAAATTCAAAATGTTTTCAACAAATTCGATCCTTTTCCAGAACAAATTAATTCAATCCAAACCTACTGTCATAGCCAGACGGTTACAAGTTTTTTTCTTTTCTTTCTGATTTTATTTTTGCAATTCAGTTTGATATGATTCCAGAATTATTTAAAGCCATGGATGTCATGAGCTTGAATGAAGCAAGAAGACAACCTTAATGATTTCAACTGCGATCTTGCCTATTGATTCATAATGAGTATTTTGCAAGCCACATCAGTTCGGTTGAAGATCAAAGCTTTTCAGTCGAGTACTTCCACATTCCAGTCCTCAAAAGGTACTCGCTCGTAATCCTTGTTTTCGTCTGATTTAGTCGAAAAGTATTCATTGTTTTCTATTCCAGCAAATCCATACATTTATGTCGTAATACTTTGTTACCTCGACTAGTCCTATCTTTTCAAGGTATCGATCTCTGAAGATTCTTCTGAAATCATCGTGCCTGATGCTGGGCATCAATAACACAAACACTTGTGACGGGAACTTTTTTCTTCCTTGCTTTTCTAACGTGGAAGTAGACTCTTCATCTACCATTATTTCAATTAAGTTTATTTTACTTTCGCTTTGTCCTTTGTTAATTTCCTCACAAAATTGACTTACATTTCAGAATCATAGTGAAAGATGCTTTAAATACAATAATGTAAAACACTGTAGAAACATCTAGACAACGATTAAGTAATGCTTAATAATTTGCAATTAGGCGTTTTCTTAAACATGTGCTTCTTTTAAAGATTTACAACTTGTTTTTACTACTTTCAAACTTATGACTAATTTTCAATTTATGTCAAAATCTGGCAAATCCTTTGGTTTCACATAAAAGTGCTTCATAAACGGAATCATTATGCTCTCCATACATTATCTGGTTTATTCAATCGACACTGACATTGTAAACTTCATACGAGATCTTCAAATTGTATTGTAACTTAGTCGAATGGAAATTTGTGTATTTGCCTAGTGAAATACGTTATTTTATTAATCCATCATATAGTAGTCTCCACCATCCTCATATGAAAAAGATAACTTTTGTATTTGAAATCAATACATTTATTCTCCTGTTGTTTTACAGCGCAACTACATTTGACCGTCTTATTAATCCGTAAAAAATGGGTGATTAATACACATTATTGTGTTTTTTAATATTGGTGTCACGTTTGCTATGCCCACGCGATAAAGTCATGTTTAAGCTATAATCTACCTGTTTTTGGTAATATTTGGCAAAAAAGGGTACAGCGGAAGGACTGTAATCGGAAATTTGATAATTTGATTTTTGAATTGTTATTAAATTGTTATTCATTGAATCTCAACCTTTTTTGTATATTTAACCATCTAACCGTCGGCATTGCTGACCGGGTGCTCGAAGCTTTACATCAATTTTTCAGTAAATTTAACTAACAAAACAGAATCTTGGTGGTACTTCTATAATAGTTGGGATAAAATATTGGGAGCCAACCTTAATCATCTTCACAACCCGGGCAGTGTTGTTGTTGTTGTTGTTGCTGCTGCTGTAGGGTTTAACGCCATTTTTCAGCACACGATATACTATACATGGCGGCCAGTATTATTGGTGGAGGATGAACCCGGGAAAACTCACGGAAAGAACCACCCACCCACGAGAAGCTACTGGCAAGCTTTCTTGCATAACAACATTAGCCGAATCTTAGACTCGAACCAACGCAGACAGAGGTGAGATGGCAGTGATCCATAACGGAGAGCGTTTTAGACCTCTCGGTACCCCCACCCCACCCCCCGGTCATTGTTACTTTCATGCTAAAATCATTAAATATTTGCATATGTCTATAAGAACTGCTGAGTTTATCACGGTGCATGTTAGAAGTAGTATTTGTTTTGTGTGCACAAATTTATAAATTGTCTTGTTTATAGCAGGTTGTGATATTTGCTAATTTTCGTTATAGTATTCTGGTCCAGTAATTATTTTCTGTTTGCAATCAAGAAATTCGTATGCGGAACACTGGTCTAGTAAACATTTTGGGGTGAAATGCTGAAGTCTTAACTGGTCTATATTTTGGGGTGGGGGTGAAAGACTGGTCTAATAATTGCTGTAGTAATAAAGACAGACAAATATGCCGTAACAATTTTCAATGTAGTCCTTTTCTTTTATTTTACATAGGCAAGTTTCACGTTTAAAAAGACTATTTAAAACTTTTATTCTTTCTCAGCTGTTTCCATTTTTATAAAAACATTGTCTTTATGAAGCATTATTTATAACAGGGGGTTATGAAGACAAGGAAAATTTCTTTAATATAGTTTATTTTGATGAATTACAACTTCCATCAATGTAAAAAAAAATGGTAAACATGTGTGTTATAATCCTCATTAAACAGCTTTATAATTCAAGATAGACAATAAACATATTAGATTTAATAATCAGAAGAGAAAGTGTACGTATGACTTAAATACAGAAATAATTCATGACTAGAAAATGTTTATAAAGAATAAAAATAGCTTTGGCACATGAAAAAAAAGGTGCGACAATTCAAAATTCAATGTGTTATAAATGAGGCGTAGGAACGACAACCCATATCGAAAATAACTTGTAATTTTGAAAGGAAACACATCACTGGGCGCTACTTCTCCTTGCTTTCATTGAACACTACTAGCTGAGAAACACATCAATAAATAGTATTAAGATTCCCATACCAGTTTGTAACAAAACATAAACTTTGTTCACGAAAGAATAGCCATACGTGTTATTGTCGTGTATTTTCATATAAAATCATTTCAATGGTTTTCAATGCAACGAGTGTAATTCCTTCGGGTTTCAGTAAGGAAACGGGTGGTTGAATTTGTTGTTGTTTTAATGGGGTTTAACGTCATATTTTAGAATGGGACAGACTTGACATGTCGGCTAGTATAACTGGTGGAGGAAGAACCAGGAAAAGCCCAATTAAGAACAGCGACCCAATGGAAGCTACAGTTAAGCTTTCTCACGTACCCACAAAATCCGAGCTGAGTTTTGAACCCACGCAGACAGATGTGAAATGGCAGTGAACCGTAACGGTGAGCGCTTTTCACCATTTGCCTACTCGGGGCACCATGGGTGGCTGACGTACTTCACCATTAATTCGAAGAAATGTGGGTTTTTTTTAATTAATATTTTTGTGTGATTTTACTTCTCAAATTAGTCTGAAATACTTCGTGATTTTACGCAGTAATGTTGTCATTTTTACTTGCAATGAAACAAAACCAAATTACTTTAAAGTCGCTAAATGTTAGTTTAATAATAACACAATGTCAAAGATTAAACAGAGAAATTCCATTCTAAAAGATTTGCTGCAATTTGCTCCATCAGTTGGGTAAATAACCGAATGATATTCAACGCTATCTGACTAGATTTATGTTGGTTGTAATGGCACTTGGCCGTATCATGCCGAGGAATGGGAGATATGTGACTGTCGCAAGAACACGAGTTGACCTATAAGAGGTAAGAATTGTATTAAAACCATACATACAAACAACAGCTTGATTCCTACATGAATATACAATTTGTCGAAACGTAAAATTTCGCACACAAGGAACATACAGTAAACATTTTTAGTTCAAGAATTTTAAATATAAAGTTTATAAAGAAGGAAACACTCTCATATCATTTTCATTTATATATATATATATATATATATATATATATATATATATATATATATATATATATATATATATATATATATATATATATATATATATATATATATGATGTCTACATACAATGTTAAATTGTATAGACTAACACATGAAAATGGTTTTTTTTTCACAAAGAAAATTGTATTTATATTGAATGGCTATATCTCTCATTGTCCGCATTTTAATAGATAATTCCACCTTTTTTAAGTCAGGTTTTAGTATGATGGGACTGTGAGGCTTGATTCACAGATTGCTTGCGATGGTGGTCATCTCTTAAGGGCATGAAAAGTAATTTTGTACATTTTGTAAAATATTGTAATTTACCCCAATGTTGTCAAGATATGAATTTAACTGTTCTAAACAAAAGTTCATACATGTTTCTTGACCTTACTGAGATTTGCGAATGTATTTTGAGCTTCTGAAAATGATTGTATTTATTCTTAATTGATGTATTCGAAACCTGCCATATTTTGTTGAAAGGTTTTTAAAAAAAAGTGAAATATTTCACACAGTTGTTTTCTTCATATTTTTGCTATCATTCTCAGCCGGTGATCTCAGCGTTTTATTCAAATAATATTAACAGAATCTAAACTTTTAAGAAATACAGCAATATTAACTTTAAAGTTTAATAAAGTATTAACCTACGTAATCGTTATATACGGCCGTACAAACACACACACACACAAACACACACACAAACACACACACATACATACATACATACATACATACATACATACATACATACATACATACATACATACATACATACATACATACATACATACATACATACATACATACATACATACATACATACATACATATTCTTTTTCCGGAGTTGCATCTAAGCAAATGAGAATTCATAACACCTCAGACCATTCTTACAACAAACAAAGTTTAAAAGTAAAAACTGATATAGTCACGAGTTAGCAATATGGCTGCTCTCTGAGAAAGACGTGAAATGAATTGGTGGGAATGCCATGAGATATTAGAATTGTTGTGGGAGTAAATGGCCGAACGTTCGAGGAATGTACAATATTTTCACATATTGTTTGCTAAAGTAAACGTGTTTTATCTACACTCGCAAACATCGTAGATGTTGCAACTGTAATAAGTGATACAGATTCCCTTTGTTTCTTTGTATTGAATGAAGTCTGAAATCGTGCTACCTTTTCAGTTGCAGAACAAGCTAGAAATTTAAGGAAAACTCAAATCTAACGCACTCGTTGTGGAAGGGCATCATATAAGCAAAAGGAGAATTTCGTGGCTGTTCCATAGTGACGTTTATGTTTCATCAGTTGTGTGTCACAGTAGGTTCAGAGTATATCTAACGTAACCAAATCATCTGTCACATATTTTATAAGTGCTTTATTTTCGTAAGAAAATGCATTGAGTAATTCACGCCGACCCCGAAATTACGAGCAAGAACATCAAGTGGCAGCCTTTGCGCTTTCACTCAGAAGCTTCAAGTTTATATTAAAATTTTTAAATACTTTTACTTCAATATATCACGTGTTTTTGTGTTTTGTTTCTATAAATAATTTTCTGGACTTTGCTGACACATATTGCCTTCGTAGTGCGGACTTCTAAGACCTCTTTCAGGATTCGGCAGATACTTAGGCCATGAATACTAAAAGACAAATGGCCCCTTTTTTTTAACATTCGTATACATTTTTGCATGAAAATACAGCCTTTACATGCAGTTAAAGCGACTCGTTCCTTTACAATATTCACACGTAATAAGATGACATATTTACTCCCATATCAGACGAGGCCAATTGCAAATAACATAGATCCTGATGTTCCAGCGCGAAATGCACCAGCAGATACTGATTTGTTCTACTGATTATTTCCGATAACTGTATAGGTCCAGATTTGCCGGTGCTTTATGCGAGGGCAGATTTGGATCTATGCATTTTGCATTTGGACTATTAGTGAGTATATACGGTATAGCACACTTTCCAAGTGGATCAGAACCATGTAGTCACATAGTATTTCAGTAAAACGATGCTTAATAAAAATGAGGGAAAAACAATATGTACAAAGCTCATTCTATGTATGTACATTATGAAGTAAATAGTGATAACATGACTATCACTTGAGCGAAATTAACCAGTCAGTGATGGGGAAATATATAACGTTTTCAGTACTGTAAGAGTTATCTCCCCTCCTTCGATTGTTTTTGGGGGGTTTTTTTTGTTGTTGTTTTTTTTCTTCTTTCCTATTTATGTTAACAAATCTCAATAATGTCATGATAATTCTTCTTTGCTTATATGATACGCAGATCTTTTATTTCTTTTTGCACGCAGCATCTGCTCATGTCACCGAATCTGTGTCAATTCAAATCTTCCTAGCTAATACTTCTTGGTATTCACATCTGTTCAATATGTACCTATCCAGCTCCATGCATTGACATTAGGTACACATTATATTAGGTACACATGATATTAGGTATACATGACATTATGCACAGCAGCCATTGGAAAATTCCATTATCAACTGACTTGCAGAAATTTGAATGTAGAGTACACGTGGACAGATCACTTTAAAGCTACCGATGGTATTGTACCTAAGCACCACAATCGCATCATCTTTCCAAGCATGTCTTCAACAATCCCAGGCTTCCTCTTCGTGTGACAATGGTATATGGTCCTAAAACGTTAATATTTTGACAGGCTCCCTTTTTGTTATTTCTTTTCCTGTTTCATGATGGGTCGTTCCATTTTTGGAAAACGGTGTCATTGTAAATATCGTCACACAAGCATCACATTCGTCTCTTTTTGTGTCAACATCCCCCCCCCAAAAAAAAAAAAAAAAAAAAAATCGCACTGAAATAAACCTACATGTTTGAAACATCACTGACTGTTCAAACGAATTCGGTTTCATTTTTTTATACTGATCATGTCATGTATTAAGAATCTATTTTGTGTAATGGAATGTGCTACTTGGCAGGCGAAACTATTGAGCTCCCGTACGTCTGACCGTTACACGTAGGAAGAGCGAAAGGGTTCATCGCCGTGAAAGGGGACCCGACTAAGCTACTCATTCCTGAAATGGAAAAAAAATGAGTATGTTTAATTAATTACTCAATTGCAAGAGAGATGGAGTTGGTTTTCATGTTGTTCATGTTGTTATTTGTGGGTGGGTCTTTCTGTATTTTGCATAAGTGATATGAACAATCGACTTTAGATTTAATCTTGTGCAGGACATACAAACTGTATCCATTGAAATGAAATGTGTGATAAAAGCAATCATACAGCAAAGAAAGATTTGAAACGCTCGATACTGAAAATGAAACCCATGTCAACTATATGCTTTAAGGAATGGATTCAATAATGATTTTTTGCTGAAAGACATTATGAGAGAGTTCTTATCTGAACAAACTCGTCATTATGGTCCCGACTAAAAGATGGTTTAATATCAAGTGCATCAATAGTGTCTAGAATGATGAAACTAAAATAAATCTAAAGGACGACATAGTCAAATAAAGTCTTACAATTAAGAAGTACGACAGTCAAACTGAGGTACCATAAAAATTATGATAGGAATGGATCTAAAGTTTCGATAACAACAAATTAAACGCAGAATCATAGCATTATGTGATAAATTCACACACACACACACACACACACACACACACACACACACACACACACACACACTGCAAAATTACAGAAGCTACTGTCATATAATTTCCAATATCCCATTATTAAATGACATTTGAAAGAAGTCAAATTGAGGTGACAGAAATGAGAATTTTTCACAATGAATTTAATTTTTTAAAAATGACAAACTGGTAAACAAGCAAATAATATATTCAAAAACATTAAGCTCAAAAAGGCAGTTGCAACTAAAGCTGGAAATAGGAAAGGAGGAAAGCAAAATGTAACAAAATGATGCATAAAAAAATTCTTTGTTTTCTCCAACCAATATATCTCAGTAAATTGTTTTCAGATTATGTTAAATTGAAGTTATGTGCATCTTTTTTCGAATCCATGTTTACTTGGTTAATATTAAATCCCCAATGTGGTTCTTGACTAAAAAAATGACTTTTAGTTTGAAATATTCCTATTTGTTTATTTTTCTTAACTTTAGAGTTTGTTATTAATAAAATTCCGAAATTACTCATTGATCTGAAATTAAATGATGATTTTAAAAACAAAATTATATACTAACACAATAAATTTGGTGGGCCCATCCACTTTGCATTCCGTGAACGGTTATCACCCCTGATGGGGGTGGGCTACTACCATATCCTGAAGCCCCTAGCCCGGGACGGAGTACGGGGGCGAAGGCGCTTTTCTGTTTGACCGCGCTGATCATATTGACTGGAGAGAATGAGAAAATCCCTGGGGCACTTCCAGCATTGGGTACAGAAGGGGGGTGAGAGGGCGACTGAGAAGGAAGACCAACTGTTAAAGAAACAAGAAACTAAAATGAACAGAAAGAAACAAAACGCAAAGGGACATATATGTATAACTGCAAGGATAACTATCATAAGTTAACAGCGTCATTTATTGTCTAAGACAGTAAGCCACACACATATTGTTTACATAGAGATGAAATTTGTTTTTGTCCTACACATCGCTGTGGGGTGTTTGGGAGAAACCGAAGAAACGATGAGAATGTTAACGTACATTCTAACAGGCCGTGAATGTACTTTCTGACTGATGAAACATCAACATTTTGAGGTTGTATATCCAGGTATTTATCTCTGAAACGTTGACGTCTTTTCCATCCTTATGACTCGGTGCAAAGAAGAGTTGCATTTTCGACAACCTTTTCGAAATAAATTATCAAATGCATGATATCATTTGGATAATTATTCTGTATTAAAGAATTTAGGGATGTAATGATAACATTAAGTCCATTCGCTCAGCTTCGCTGAGACAGCGCCGATAAAACTTAATTTGCGATATTAAAACCATCCCTTACAATTTAAAACCTCGCATACGACTGCCGTCGCATAAATTGCGCATATACATGAACGATGTAGTGTTTTAATATGGATGAAGTACATCGGTTTTTCTACTCTTGAATATTTAGTTTTATCAGCTACCCGTTTTCCTCATTCGCACACAATTTCGAAAACTATATCATAGCATTAAAAAGGCTCAGGATATAATAAAATCGGATAAAAGAAGCATATTTACGGGTTCCTGTTTATTCTATTATAATAGTTTATTCACTTGCAACAAAATTAGGATATATCAACATAATTGAAGGGTCTCGTGGGTGTTGTTATATCCACAGTAGACTGTACTACATGTAGGTCTCAAAGAATAGTTCACCTGGAACGCCATCGGCTTTTATGTCGCAAGAAGGAGACAGTGTGTGTGTGCGTGAGTGCGCGCGTGCGCGCTCGTAACTTTATCATTTTTTCAGTCATATCGCCACGATGTCTGCAGTATGGCAGTTTATAGCGAAGTCGAGTAATGGGACATTTTGCCGCAGACGTATATCATCATGTCCCACCCAATCACATTATCCTGACACTAAGCTAACATATCCTAACACTAACCTCTTAATGTTGAGCTCCAAGCGAGGCAGATGCTAGTACCATTTCTTTAAGTCAGCCGTGGTCCGAATCAGCGACCACCCACATCCGAGACAGATGCTCTACCCACTTAGGCCAACCAAAGCGGTCGAACTCGAATGTGATTGGTGGGCAATAAAACGTATAGTATGCCTGCGGTGTTTTTATTCATATTCGAACATAATTGACGTCAGCACAACTATGACGCATTTGATCTTTTAAAGCATCAGAAGCAATAGATAAAGGCTATTGTAAATAAACGATTTCATTTGTTTATATAACATTTTACAAGACTAACGTCACAAATTAAAAAGTGCAGGTACTTTATCGATTAGTGAGACGTCGTAAAAAGTTTATTTTCAAATTTTATCTTTAACTATAAGGATCGGTAAAGTTTAGTTTTTTTGAGGTTTGGGTTGTAGCCATTTTTGCCTCTTTCAATTCAATTCGAATGTTAGTAAGAGACTTTGGCTGGTACCAGGCTTCAGTTAACATGCCAGTATTAACATCGACCATGAAGACAATTCACATGGTTGTGACTTACTTACAATGCAGTCACGAGGGCAGTTCACAAACCAGTTACATTAGTTTCGTTTGACTGGACTCTCGAGTGACTGTGAGATCTTCGCTAAATGAGGGTCTCCTCTGATCTTTGTCCGCTAAATGAGGGTCTCAACTGATCCTTTTTTACAAGAAAGAAGTTTAGGTCGAACTTCAAACAATGGAAACCAAAAAGACATTTCTCGCTCTCTCTCTCTGAATTTATCTAGACCAGTGGTGCAAAAACCACAGCCCACTTCGTGGTTCCGGCCTGCGAGCGTATTCTGTCCGGCCCTCAGGGCAAATTAAAAGAACACATAAATCTGGCCCATGAACAGTAATTATATTAAAGAAATAGTGTTTACGGCCCTCATGTGGTCTTACGAAATGCAATCTGGCCCTTGGCCGAAAAAGGTTCTGCACCCCTGATCTAGACACACTTTCTGCAAACAATAAAA
Source organism: Unio pictorum (assembly GCA_030141615.1). Lineage (NCBI taxonomy): Eukaryota > Metazoa > Mollusca > Bivalvia > Unionida > Unionidae > Unio > Unio pictorum. The sequence continues at coordinate 1,260,020 of JARLTB010000185.1, read as the reverse complement.
CCAAATTATATTATAAACTTTATAAACTTAAATGGTCAGTTTAACATAAGTTGAGACTATGTGGATATCGGATTTAATATATAAATATACCTATATTTTCGCGGAACATGACGTCATCATATCCTCACAATGATGTGTTGCACAACTACGTCACATTAACTAATCAACTTACTTTTCTCAATGTTTCGGAAAGCTTCGTTTTTGCATTGCAGGAAAACAGCTTGTTCGCTTTTTGTGTTTGTTTGGTTTTTTAAACCAGCTTAACTTTCGGCGGAGATGTCACTGAGTCACGCGAGAGTTCTAGTTCAACGATACTTCTATATGCGATATCTTACTCGCTATTCAATAAAAAAAGGCCCAAGATATTCCGATTAAGACAAGGTAATTCAGATTCTCCCTTAGTTCGTTCTCTTCTTTCGAAATGTAAGTCATAACAATATGATTTCTATTGTTTTCAGCAGAAACGAATACTTTTCTAATTGTTCAAGAGATTTGAAAGAAAGGAACGGGAATTAAAGATTTGAGCTTGCAACGCTAAATGTTTTGTATTTTAATGCCAAAATTAAACACACAAATGACCGAGGTGAGAGTTCAGGACTACAAAAAAATCTACTTTGACGTGTATGTGACAATATGCTTAAATTTAAATACAAATGCTGAAACCCAGCAACCTTGGCGTTATACGCCAAAAGAACATGAGTCATCAAGGTATGTTCTTAATATTAAACAAACATGAATCAAAGCAAAACAATGAACGGCAACACAGCTTTGATATTAGCAATACAAGCAATATCCGTTCACAAGCACATGTAAGCATATGCTACGTCATCTAAGAATGGTTCACCGAGTCAATGTGGATATCTTGATGTAATATGTTTAAAAAAAAATGGGCAAAGTTTACTGTATCGTGGATTGTACTGAATAATACATGTCTCGTTTTTGCAAGGAACGAGACTATTTCAGCACAGCCAGACCACTACTGTTGCCTAAATGGTTAGATCGTCCGCCTCGGATACGCGAGGTAGCGGGTTCAAACCATGCTCGAAGTCAAACAAAAGACTTATGAAATGGTACTTGCAGCTAGCTCACTTGGCGCTCAACATTAAGAGGTTGGTGTTAAGACTCGGTCTTGTGTGAGGATAATATGATTGGGGAAACGCCTCTCTGTCTCTCTTTCTCTGTCTGTCTCTCTATCTCTGTCTGTCTGTCTGTCTCTCTCTCTCTCTCTCTCTCTCTCTCTCTCTCTCTCTCTCTCTCTCTCACACACACACACACACACACACACACATCAAGATAATTACATACATTGTCATTTAATAAGACGTACTGATAACTGTATTCCAATAAGGCTTATCTCCCTTAAAAAGTGTTAAAAGTGACACGGCGTTTTGTTTTAAACATCGTAACTCATTATCCCCTGGAGCCGCGTTTACGTGGCAGGAGGTAGTAGCCTACGGCCATGCTCTGTTGCGTGAAGGTCAAGTATGATGCACTAAAGTGGGTGGTATCATAGAAAGGTAGACAGATGTAGCTCTACAATGATACCAAATAATCTGGACATTTTAGTTGCACTACAAAAAACAGAATAAAAAAATCCTAATTTTTGGACCCGTTTTATTTTTCCACTCAAAATTCGCCCGTTGTCGGAATCCGATTTTGTGTCGAGATTTTAGACTTCTAAGCCTCATATCTAAGGCAGACCGGTCTGAACTGCACACAGACAGGCGAACTTGTGCAGAAAGTAAGATAAAGTGGGCATTTTAAATAAAGAGTGAACTCGATACGAAAATTATGGGTCCGTTTAGCACAATAAATTAATTTAAAATCCAACTTTTCCCTTTCTGCTGATGCGCGAGCAAAATAACCAATGGGAAACGATGTTTCTAACACAACTAGGCTTTAGGCTAATGGAAAATTGCTTGGAAGTCAATGTATTGGGATATATTCAGAAATATCCCCCAAATGTTTTTCCTAGTCGCATTTCCTTCAAAAACAACAAAAACCACCAGGGGTTAATGTGTTAACTCTAATCATTTAGTCTTAATGTTATAACGTAACATTGTATTCCTTACTGTTTGCACTTGGCAAATTTTCAATCTTTCGTTTTCTTAATTGAAGACAAAATCGCATAGTGTTGAAGACAAAATCACATATTCTAATTTTAGTATATTGTAGAATGTTTCCAGGCTTTCCTGTACTGGTATATAGCTACATAGTTAATGGGGTGAGTTTGTACGCGCACATAAACATATACATACATACACACACAAACTATTTCGCAGATGGGCCTGTGTGGCTACAGAGTAGGATCTTACTACTGCTGTGAAGATTGAAAATTGATTGATCCGAAAGCTCGTTACATACTCCTATCTTTGAGAATTTAACTTTATGTGGAATATGTGCATTTAATTAATTATACTTTTCATAGGGTTTATTGTTGAAACAAGAAGCGTTGATGATTTCTAAACGAGTACCTAGTTTATGATAAATTGTTAATTGCTACTAAATTGACTTCTTTGCCCATAGTTGTAATGTCATCGCTTGTTTTTGTTTTGTTTTCCCAGTCTTTATTTGTGAAGGTTTTACTATTGTAAAGTATTGAATAGTAATCCTAATAAAGACAGAAAGAAATATTAGGTTATTAACGAGCATGCCACAAAATATTCTGTCTTTAACACGATGTAAAGCTGTCTTACCCATATTCCCCAGGCTACCAGCGTTGCCATGGTAACCATTCATAGTTGAACTGTATGAGCTGCCGTTACTGTGTGGTGTGGACCCCGTAGATCCGTAACCTCTAGGCGAGGCACTTGAACTCTGACCCCTGTTGTAACCTACTTGAAGGATAAAAAAAGTGTACAAGTGAGCTTCGTTTCAACGTAGATAAACATCTAAACAGCAAAACAGCATTTCTTAATATAGAAGTCTGCCGACCATTTTTTTTTAAAAAAGAAGACACCATGTATGAAAAAAAATAATTTTACTTTCATGTTTCAGTAGCAAGACACAATAATTTTATATTCTTTCGAAAGATGCTACCAATTATATCAATATTTTCATCAGGTGACCCACTGTGAAACGTGATAGAGGTTAATTGTAAATGCATGCATGCATGCATGCATGCATGCATGCATGCATACATACATACATACATACATACATACATACATACATACATACATACATACATACATATTGACAAAATTAATATTGTAGCCCACTTAACTCGATCTTGTGCATTTCGTAAAATTTTATATCAAACTGTTCGACGATAGTGAGTGGAATTTTATTCATAACTGTATTAAACAGAGACATTCACGTGTATTTTTTTTTTAAAAAAATCTTTTTTGGGGGAAATGCTTTTTCAGTCCGCTACTAAAGAAATCAGGACAAAATATCATACAATTCCGAGGCTGTGTATTTGCTATCATTCAACAAGAAATTTCAAGGGTAACTTCATTTGCGACTGGGCCAAGAAAAATCTCAAACTCAAGCCTGATAGTTGTATGATCTGGATCGTGATTTCACTCAAATTCGCAGTTCTTTCCCCTGACTAAGAATATACATTAATGGGTAGTGCACTGAAAACATCCGGTTGTTGTTTATTTATTTTTATTTTTTTCGTTTTCCATATATTTTGAGATATACAATATTAATGGATTCAAAACATATCGGTTGATAAGATTTGATTTTAATGGTGTATTTAAAAATACAGAAATGAAAGCAGTTAATTAGTTTCAATCTGTTTGTGTGATAACACGGATTGAACATCATTATTGAGCCCCATATGAACATTGTGTTATTAAATGCGTATATTGTAAAAGACTGAACCATTATGAACATGTTATTAAATACGTATATACTAAAGGATTGAATACAATATGAACAATGTGTTTTAAATGGGTATATACATATACATAAACAATGAACCACACATGAATAACATATTAATAAATTGATATATTCTGAATGATGAAACCACATATAAATAATCTTGTATTAAATGGATATATTTTAAATTATGAAAGTCCATATGAATACTAGGTTATTAAATGCGTGTATACTAAATGACGAAACCCAATGGGAATACTGTGTTATTAAATCGATGTGTAATAACGGCTATAAAAATAGCCCAAAGTGAAGAACAGAACACCATTGGTGCAAACCTTCATCCCATTGGCCATTCGCTTCTGGGACGCTGACCGCCAGCTGACCGCTATAGGTATTGAAGCCGGACATAGGGGACCCATTATTAAGGGCGGGGGAGCGAGGTGCTGGAAGGGGCAGTTGGTTGTGGTTCCTGGGCATACTATACAGTGCTTCGGCGAGATCAGCCGCCCTCTTTAAAATAATCTCCTGAAAAATACATATGAAAATATCATGTAAATTAAATTATTACCTTGTATCAATAGTCTAAAAAATACATATGAAAATATCATGTAAGGAAAATTATTACATTGTATCAATAGTCTAAATATGCATATGAAAATATCATGTAAGGAAAATTATAACATTGTATCAATAGTCTAAAAATACATATGAAAATATCATGTAAGGAAAATTATTACATTGTATCAATCGTCTAAAAATACATATGAAAATATCATTAAGGAAAATTATAACATTGTATCAATAGTCTAAAAATACATATGAAAATATCATGTAAGGAAAATTATAACATTTTATCAATAGTCTAAAAATACATATTAAAATATAATGTAAGGAAAATTATTACATTGTATCAATCGTCCAAAAATACATATTAAAATATCATGTAAGGAAAATTATAACATTGTATCAGTCGTCTAAAAATTACTGATGAAAATATGTTTATTTATAAAGCAGAAAGGGAGATTGCATGCGTACATCTATATCCCTATTTACGTAAGTAGGTAAGCATACAATTTGGAATGAGAATAGTTCGGTTAATAGATATGCCAAATATGTGTGTTTGAGAGAGTGGGTATATCTGCGAAGAAAAAGTGTGAAACAGTCATCCATGTATTTTCATGCAGATAATGTACTAACTTTTGGTAATCTCTCTGGATCGCCTGGGTGCCTTGGTATTAATTTCATCAGTCGTTGAAACCCGTAATCTATCGTAGGTTCTGTGATTGCTACAACATAAAGCATATTTACTGTTTAATTCTCTATGAAGATAAAAGTAACTATTCTTTCTTCTAATTAAATATGAACTACGATTTGTATGTTGATCTTAATAAACGATATAACTGAATATTAACCACTCGCCTTAATGTCTTAAAGTTATCTCCCCTCTCGTAGCAGTTAAACAAGGTTTCACCAAATATATTTAGAAGTAAAATTAATTAAAAAGTAAATAAGTAAATTTTTACACACTTAAAGAATATCAGATTGATAGTATACTATCTGGCACGATTTTTAAGAATAAATATATACTTTTCTGGGAAAGATAAGGTTAAAGAGATCACAAATGTCATCCCATTGTTTGCGAGAGAGAGAGAGAGAGAGAGAGAGAGAGAGAGAGAGAGAGAGAGAGAGAGAGAGAGAGAGAGAGAGAGAGAGAGAGAGAGAGAGAGAGAGAGAGAGCATGGCGAAGGAAAAGACAGAGAGAAGGAGAGAGATATTACCTGAGTATACAAAACGACCGGGTGCTCCTTTACAAAACTGTTTTGATTTATAGGAAAGTGTGACCTCCACCACCCCCGGGATATGGCGCGGTGGAGTCTGAACCCTGATCGCATGCGAGGTGATAAGCTGAAATTAGAAAGAAGAAAGAAATTAATATTATATCGATAAACATAAACATTCACATTTCAAACCTTAGCATCTATGTGTGTCACCTGATTCTAATTTCGCCAATTTGATTAATCAGTTTGAAGTCAAATTTAAATTTTTGTCAACCAAGTTACTGGATTTTCAGCTCTTTTTTTTAAAACCTGAGTTTCACAGCTGTAGTATTACCCAGACCAGAAAAATCTTGTCATTGTGTTATGTTAATTATCGTAGAGCTTATTTCACTCTCATGCAAAGCTGATTTATTTTTCATCTGGCTCCTTTTGTTTTATATTTTAGGCTTTTCGAATATCGTTTGAAATGAAAGATCTTTTTCAAGTACGTCTATCGCATTGAACCCTAAGGTTATGGGTGCACTGGCAAGATCGTGTACACTGGACGAGAGTACGTTATGCCCGAATCTCTTACGATGATAATGACGCCCTACCTTACCGCAAGGTCAGAATCCCCGGTCCTACCCCTTCTTATCTTGTGGTGTTTTTTTATATAAAAATAATGCAACAACTAATGGCTTGACTAAACGATGTAAGTAAGAGATGAAGTTCCAAAAGGTCGATAAACACATTAATGTGATATCAGCGGTGCTTATGTAAGTATGACGCTTCGTGTTTATTATTGCGTCACTAATATAGAGATTGCACGCTATATACGATATATGGTTAAAGGTTTGTTTTGTTTATTTTTTTTTTTTTTGTTATATAATTTTAACCTAAGCAGCAAAAAAAGGGGCAGAAAATTGAGATGGGTGGGAAGATAACGAAAAATAAAATAAAAAGTAATTGGATGTGTTGTTATGCTCCATATTTCTAGTTTTATCCTAATTTTCAAGTTGCATCTCTAAGAAATCCTATATCTTGTAACGCATGGTAGACTCACACTCCACAGTGGCATCACTAGGAACATCTATATCTTCTAACGCATGGTAGACTCACACTCCACAGTGGCATCACTAGGAAATCATATATCTGGTAACGCATGGTAGACTCACACACACCACAGTGGCATCACTAAGAAATCCTATATCTTGTAACGCATGGTAGACTCACACATCACAGTGGCATCAATAGGAAATAATATATCTGGTAACGCATGGTAGACTCACACACATCCTATATCTTCTAACGCCAAGGTAGACTCACACTTGACAACACTTGTCACTGATTCGTTATTGCAAACTTATGTCGCAAAAACTTAATAAGTATCCTTTACTTGATGTTAAAAAACTAGAGAGGTAAATTTTCACATTTTGATATCGAAAGGCAACATTTTAGGTGATTTGATACTTACATTTAGAGTATATGAAGCGCATTCATATAGCGGAAAAATAAAAATAAAAATAACTCATTTATAAACCATGGACTGAGATTCAGCTTTCTTTTGTATTATTTATTATCTAGCTCTATAAGAATAACAATGATGATCGCATTAAATGTTTTCATCGTTTCTGTATCGACTTGCATGCACATCATGTCACGATGTACATACAATATATTTGACGATGACAAACGATATCATTCAATAATTAATCATGCTGTAATAAAAGTTCTATACGCAATGTCAAACATTAAAGCATATCATATTGCTAACAACCACATGATGATGTTGAACAATATTCAGGATTGCCTCTCCTATTTATCTGCAACAGTATTTCAGGATATAAACCCCACGCGCTAAATTAACTCAGGGAAAAATGGAAAAGAAGCAATTCCATTTAGCTTCTAAGGTAACGCTGGCTGTTTCTATTC